>CAJVSB020000026.1:0-98810 GCA_911865555.2 Thlaspi arvense | reverse complement strand
TGAGTAGAAATAATAAAAAAATTAAGGGTTCAAGTCATTTATAATCTTTTTACTCTTCATTTACATGAAATTCTAAATTTACGTTTAGTTTTAACGAGTAATAAAAATATGATACACTTTTTGTAATTTTGGGAAGTTTTGGAGTTAAATTTAAATTTTAGAGTGCAAAGTACCAAAAATCTTTATTTTTGAGATGCAAAGTGACAAATTTTAAAGTTTTGAAGTGTAAAGTATTAAATCTCCCTATTTTTGGTTGCAATATACCTAATTTAAAGTTTTGGGGTATAAAGTGCCAAAACCCCTGTTTTGGGATGCAAAGTGCAAATTAATCATTTTTTTAGGTACAAAATCTTTGTCCTTATTTTCATCAATTTGTTTTATATATGCTATATAATTATATAATCGGGTATTGTAAATTTAATATTAATTAAGACCGGTGTGATTTAATTTATTCTTCAGTAATAAATTATAAATAAATTTGACTCTGTCGCTTGACCAGGAGCTAAAAGCCCTGCACGCAAAGCCCCCGCAATTTTCCAATTTTCAACTAAACGTTCAAAGTCAAAGAAAAAAAAGGAAAAAAAATCTCTTTAAAAGAAGGAAATAAATACCTAAATAGGGGGATAAAGTGAAAATTGAAAAACTTGGTCTATGGTAAAATGAAAACTTATTGAAATTATTTTCAAAACAAAACCGCTAATACCAAATTTATATTCATACCTAGTGACGTGGCAAGGATTTCTTTGTAAAATAATGGGTAAAAAATGGATTTTTATATAACCGGAGCTTAGTATAGAATTGGGTAACATGTAGATACAAAAATAAATAAACAGCAAAAAACCCTTTGGCTAAATCCAATTTTTATACAAGAAATAAGTGATCCCGAGGATCTTTATGGGATTAGATAGGTTTTGGAAATTAATTTAGATTGATTTGGATTTGTTTAGAATTAATTTACATTAAATTTTGTTTGATTTGTTTTAGAAAAAAGTTTTGAAGAAAATATCATGAATTGCAGAGTGCAGATCTAGAATAAAGAAACAACATATTAAAAATTTCAGGATAATTCTAGCATTTTAGAATTTAAGGATAAATGGAATTCATTTCATCGGGTTTTATTAATAGAGTTAGAGAATTTTCCCTTTATATAATTCCATGATTTAAGAAACAAGTTCAAATTCATAAAAGAGTACTTTGAAAAAGGGTAATCATACTACCTTAAATAGGATTAATCTTGTCTTGAACTGTAAAATAGATAAAAATATTTGTAAAAACTTAAAAATTCCCTATTTTCACTAAAAATCTATTTGAAGCAAATTTAGAGGGCACAAGGAATCAATGGAAAGGGGAAGGAAATTGAAAAGGAAAATATTTTGATGCCAAACCTTGTTTTCTAATTGTCAAGTCTCATAGAAAACATGTCTTTGTATTTTGTTTTCATTTTTTTTCGTTTCAGAAAATAAAAACAATATCGTGTTTCCCCTTGAAAGTGAAAACAAGTAACGTTACCAGTGGGATTCGAGTCTTTTGAGTCCCGTCTTCACTTCTGCCATTTGATTGAATGCTTACTATTGGTCTCAGCGATATTTGACTTTGATTTTCTGCCCTGTTCAGTTTTTTTTTTCCCTCCTTTTTTTTTTTTTGTTATATGTAAAGCTCTCCAAAATATCTTTTTCCTGGGTTTGTCTTATTGAAGAAAAATGCCCCGCAGTTTAATATTGGCTTTTTCTGAAAACCAAGGAGGACTAGACAAAAATAGGAAAGAAATTCGGGATTGCCATGCAACCAAAAAAACAAGCTCTCCAGATGGAACACAGAGCGTGGGTTTGCCAGATGTGGTGGCAGCATGGTGACGCCAGAGTAGCCTTTCCAGCCGGTGGTCGTGGCTGTTGCGGCTAGAGTGGGGTCGTTGAAAGACCGGAGTCCTGGATTTGGCCTGGAGTAGAAATCTCCCTTCCGCGGAAGAAGTCTCCTCTACCTGCATAAAAATTTGATATTTTTTTAATTTTTAACTGATTATTTTTGTTCGATACGAGAAACAACTGAAAAACTGCACAGGTTTGAACCTCGTGCCTGTGTAGGCGATCTGGAAGACGACCGTAGAGAGCATTGTGCGATCGATCGGATTCCTGTGCGAACAATCCTAATACATGCAGACTCACGGTTGCGAACGATCTCAATCTGGAAGATGACGTCACAGAGAGAGAAATCAACAAACGGGAGAGAGAGAGAGAGACTGTACCGTTTACCTCAATACAAAAAAAAAAAGCTATAAATCCAAAAACAAAAAGGAAAACACATAATTTTTCAAATATTTAAATGAAGTGCGGGCACAAAGAGAGAAAAAAAATTAAATGTAATTATCTCGCATTTTTTGACCTTGCATATGAATTATTCTCGGATAATTAAATAAATGACTTTTTAAAAACAAATCAAACTTGAAAAAGATTTTCAAAATTTTTATATAAAAATAAAAAATTTTAAGAATTCTAATGAACCAGATACCCAATTCTTAATATTCATTAACGATTGTTTTATATATAATAATTATATTTAACCAGTGATATTAACATTATTCTTCTTCCTTGTCGAAAGGGTCACTCGCGCGCGTGACAGTAAGGGCACAGATTTGCATACTATTTTAAATTTTTATTTTTTAATTTCGGTAATTTTTTTTCTGGGAGTTGGAAAAAAAGAAAAAATAATTAAGGCATTCAAATCAAAAATAATTTTTTAAGAATTTATTGCATTTTTATATCAACCTTTATTAGCAATAGCAAAAAAACGGTTGTCTCTCTTCTGGAAATTTTAAATCTGAAATAGTACCACTTGTTTTGGTTTGCTTTTTTATTAATTTTTAATAGTAAAAGTGATGTTTTCTGATCTGGATAACGCAAATTTCTTCAAAGTAAAACAAATTATTTATATATATATATATATATCTATGTATGTCCGGTCAGTAATAGGTTTGCATGGATTAAGAGCCATCCATTTCAAAAATTTAATTATTTATTTAATTAAAATTTTTATTTTTTATTAATTTAAAAAAAAAAACTCTCAAACATTCTTATTGCGATAAAATATACAAATATGGAAGAGAGTTAAAATAAATCATATTTAAAATAAAGAGAGTTCAAGTATGAAGAGAAAGAATTCAATTCCAAAATATGATTATATTTTTTTAAAGAACTGCCGAAAAATATTTCCATCAATTAAACGAAGAAGGCTGAACGATGGACATAAAATAATTGCATTCCTACCTCTTCCCACCCCCCGTCCGAAGGGAAAGCAAAGTTGAAACATGGAGTCAAGGATTAATTATTTAATAACAGTAATAATTATTCAAGAGATTGGATTAATTGATGTTAATGCAAGTGTAAAAAATTACACCAAATCTGACACCATTGATTGGATCAAAATTAATATATGAGATTAATTAATTACAAATTAATTATTGAAAATAATTGAAAACAGTTGTAATTAATTTATTTATTGATTTTGACCAAATCAACAGTGAGGATTTGGTGCAAATCTTTTATACTTACACTTAGTGTCAATTGAACTGTTCTCATTATTTAATTATTCTTATAAACTAAGGTGGCGTAGAGTAATTACAAAAGAAGTGCATTTAGCTTTATTTTTTAAGAAAATTTACCAAATAAATTCAGAAAAATATATATAACAAACATGCAGATAAAAGTGATTTAATTAAGATTTAAATTACCTAATTTTTTAAAAATAATTTCCTACAAAATTATATAATTATTCTCTAGTTATTTAAGCATGTTGTGTATCAGATTATGGCATCTTAGGTAGGACCCATGCAAAATTTCAACAGTTAAAAGACCTTCTATTAACTGTAAAAAATAAAAATTATTTTATTTTACTTTTAATTGTTAGAAGACCGCTGTCCATAAAAAGTTAAAAAGTTATTTGACCAATGGATACTTATAAATAGCCTCCTCCCATGCATTAATTCTGCATGCACTCTGTGTTATCTTCTCATTGCATACCTATTTATTGTATTATCTTTGCTTGCTCAATCAAAAAGAAGAAGGCAAAATGAAAATTCTTAGGAGCGTTTTCCTCATTGTAGCACTGGCTTTTCTTCTCAGCTCCAAACCACTTGATGCTGCAGGTAGAAACCTTCTGCAGAAGGGAAAGTACAAGCCTCCATCACCAAATCCCAAGTCTCCTGCCGCCTTCTACAATCCCGCTCTAGCCGGAACAGTCACCACTCTAGCCACAACATGCCGCCTCCACTATATCCATCCGGTGTGTTAAAAAATTAATCAATCTCTAGTTATTAGAAGCAGCTATGACACATTCCAGTATTTAGAACAATAAAGTTGCAAATGGCGAAATTGTAACAATCTTAACCCTTTTAGTTCTTTATTGGTTGTTGGGTGCAATTAGGTAAGATAAGATAGGAGTTGAGACGTGTGGATTTGATAAGTATTCTGATGCCCATAATGGAAGAATAAAGAATATTGTACCACATTCTCTATTTATTTAAATTTTGCCTTTGAGATTAAGAAATAATCTACACTAAAGAAATAAAAAATATTTTTTTACCTAGAAAAATAACATCTGTTGTTAATGAAAATATTAGATTTATTTATAATTTTTGGTTGGTTTGAGGGGAAATACAAGTTAAGAAGAAATGATATTATCACAAAATTGTAATGTAATGGAATTTTATTTACTTTCTGCAGCCCTTTGGTCAATTGAATTTCATTTATATGGTATTTCTGTCATTACATGTTTTCAATACTTACCGGATATCTAGAATTAAACTTATTATTAAAGCTAAGCATGACTCAATTGAAAAGTGCCTTTAGGTCCAATACCTCTCTTGAATCCAATAAAATAAATAAAATAAAATCTTAACAAAATCACACAAATTATTAACTGCAAGAGGGATACAGATTGCAGGCATTTTCTCTGCAAATACCATTTAAATATGTGTAGTTATTACTTAGATTTATATGATATTATTTTTAAAGGTAATATTTTATTTCATATGGTGAGATGGTAATTATTGCCCAACTACATAGACTTTACCTCTCTAATATAGAATATTATTAATATCTTCGTGCAAAATGCCAAAAAGATTAAATGTTACTGTCCAAAAAATTATAATAATCATAATGAGTTTAGATTAATTAAACTAATTAGAGTATGACTTTCCTGATTTAGGACCCATTCAAAATTTCAATATCAAAACTCCCTTTAACAAACTCGACTAAGAGAGAAAGATGAGTGGATGAAGAAGGAAAGCTTGCTCCTTTAGTCTCTACGAAGTGATTCTGGTAGCACCAGGCTGTTTCCCAATCCCGGCACCTACATTCCTGCAAGGAGCACCACAAGGACCACCACCACCACCATTGGCTAGATAGGCTTTGCTGGCCGCACCATACCGCCACCTCTCCCACTGCCTCTTCATGCTTCGATGACCAATTAATCCCAATTCTCTCAACATCTCTAGACAAGAGTCTTGTCTAACCGTTAGCGTCAAATCTCGCCACCCACATTCCGGCAAGTAACTCCATGAGAACCGCCACCATCATTGGACATAGAGGCTTTGCTAACCGCACACTGCTGCCACCTCCTTATGCTTCTCATGACCAACTAGTCCCAATTCTCTCAAACATCTTTATACAGGAGTCCTGTCCCACTGTCACCTCCAAATCCTAGCACCAACATTCCAGCAGGTGCTTCAGGCCAAAAGGCCTTAACCGACCATGCTATGCCACTTCTGCTAGCAAGTGTGTTGGCTACTTATATACCTGTAAGTCAAGTCTAGGTCTAGATTGCCACTCATTGTGTCTTATATGAGATGATGGGGGTTCACCATTCTCATATCAGAGGATCTAAATGCCTCCGTAACTATCATTATCAATTACCTTTTTAAATGGTTAGAAGTTTATGAGGATAGCAAGCCAGATAGTAAGTCAATTACGTTTTCTTCATTCTTTAATTATGTATTGTTGTGATGTGTATGATAAAACTGAGGCATACAAAAGGATGCTCTTGGTTCGTAATGATTTCTATTTACTACTATTACTCTGTCATTTGGTCCAATTTGATGTTTTGGATTCAAATATAATTATTATTTTCAACACATGTTAGATTTTCTGTGAAAGAAAATCAAGTGCAAATTGTTCCTAATTTTGACACAAGATAGTCACTACAATTATCATGGAGATGAACGTATAATGACATCTTGTAAATGGCTTTATGTTTTAAAAGTCCTAAAGCTGCTTTAGGATTTCCAAACCACCCCTGGGGTGGTAGCTATATAAAGAAAAAAATAAAAATATTCTGACGGGAGGTCTAGAATTAATTAATACCTCAATTGCATTTTTGACCACCTTTTCTAAACCTTTCGTCTCCTTCGGTTTCTCCAAACCTTATTAACGAAAATGTTCAAATTTGGTAAACTTAAAAGTAGGAATTAGTGGCATTGGTCAGTGTGAGACGGGGTTCCAAACACGCCCACCTTTGAAGGTAAGGTCAGGAAAGAAGTTGGGTTAATGTCCAGTGGTACTTTTTCTTTATTATAATATATAAAAATAATATTTATTACTATTATTATTATTAAGATAGGTCATAGGAAATTAATAGATTAAATATATTACTATAATTATTTAATGATATAATTTGTGAACACAATATAAGTTAGATGTATTTTAAACATGTGTGCTGTGGATCAAGAGACAGGATGAGACAACGAGGTAAAAACACTATATCTAGATAACTGAGGCAAAAAAAAGAGTTAAAATTTTTGATATTTTTAAATTATCATAGTTGATAATTAATATTATTCAATTAAAATTTGATATTTAAATTTTGATATATTTATTTAATTTAAAGTTAACTTGATATTTCGTTTATATAACTTTATTCGATCTCTTTTTAGTTATTAATAATTTATATTATATAATAATACAAATATATATATTAATATATTTTATTTATAAATCATTATATGCTTTGAATGAAAATGCAATTTATATGTAAAAAAAAATTTTTATACAAGACTAAATAAATGAATAAAATAATGTATATGTAATTTATTTATATTCTTGACATGACATAATTTAAATAAATTCATAATTTTTGTCAAATAATTAAATATATTTTTTATAAAAAATATATATTATACTTATATATAATTAGTATGATAATTTTTCTGTCCGTATTTTATTAGCCATAACGTAACCATGGGTTGATGGGTTGATCCTTGTTACATGTGGGAAGAATTTTTGACGGATGACTGGTGGGGGTTGAAATTGAAACTCTATGGAATAGTCCATTTTATTGAGTCGTATCCCAACAGCCGCTTGCATCGTAAAATGGCCAATAAATTCATGAAAAATAATGCCAAACTGTTCTTCTTCTTCTTCCCCCTCTTTTTTTTTGGTCTCTGTTCTAACATTTTTTTTCAAATTTTTTGTGGAAGAAAATTGTTCTATTTGTTTGAAATTTTCTTATTCTTTTCCTTTTTCTGAAGACATTTTGCGTTCTAACTAGGGCAAAATGACCGCCCAAGGAAGCTACATTGAGTTCAGATACCCGCGTGTGGGACTTTCAAGTCTTCAAGTCATGCGAATGTGTTATGTAATTCATTTGTAGTAATACCGAGTCAACCCGACCCGTTGCCGTACTAGGATTGGGAGTTGGGAGAATGTTCATATTTTAAAATTGTAAATATTTGTACCATTTTAGAAAAAATTATTTTGATAAATGAAGAAAAATCAATTTCTTTTTTTATAAAAATAAGGATGAGCCATGTTTGCTAAAATGGAAAAATTAAAATAGAGAGACGCCCATTCGGTTCCATTCTTGTCTAAATTCTATCTCTTTTTTTTAATTTTTTTTTGAAGTAAAAAATAATTTGTTTTAACTCATCTGAACATGGAAATTGGAAAAGTTTTCAAAAAAAAAATTATTTTATGGTTGCACGTTAAATGCATATAAATATTTACCACCAAACAACTGTTTTATTTTTGTAGGTACAAGAACTTTGTCCTTATTTTCATCCATTTGTTTTATATATATTATAAAACTATATAATCGGCTATTGTAAATTTAATATTAATTGAGACCGACTAATTTAATTTACTCTCTAATAGTAAAAAAATAAATAAATTTGACTCTTTCTCTCTCTTGACTGGGAGCTAAAAGCCATGCACGCAAAAGCCCTGTAATTTTCTAATTTTCAACTAACCGTTCAAAGCCATAAAAAAAAAAACTTTCAAAAGAAGGAAATAAATACCTAAATAGCGAGATAAAGTGAAAATTGAATGACTCAGTCTATGGTAAAATGATGAATTAAGTGAAATTATTTTCAAAACGAAACTGCTAATACCAAATTTTTATTCATACCGAGTGACGTGGGAAGGATTTCTTTGTAAATTAATTGGTAAAAATGGATTTTTATATAAACTCTTAGCTTAGAAGGATTGGGTGACGTGGAGATAAAAAAATAAATAAACAACTGATCTTTTTGGTTAAATCAAATTTTATAAAAGAAATAAGTGATCTATCTTTATGGAATTAGATTGGTTTGAGATTTGATTTAGTTTGATATGAATTTGTTTGGAATTGGATTTAGATTAGGTTTTGTTTGATATGTTTTGGAGAAATTAAAAAAATTAGCATGACTTACAAAGTGCGGGTTCGCAACAGAAAAACAACAGAATATAGCGCATTGCATGGGCGAATTTGGGGATAATTTCAACTTTTTTATAATTTGAGGATGAATGGAATTCATTTTATTAGGGGGATTGGAGAATTTTATTTATTGTAATAATGTAGTTGGAGAAATTTAGTTTATATAAATTATATAATTTGATAATCAGATTCAAATTTACGAAAGTATACTTTAAAAAAAAGATAGTTATAATATACGAATAGGATTAATCATAGATTATAAAATGAATAACAATACTTATAAGAAAATATATATTTTAAAATTTCACTAAAACCTATTTAAAATAAGTTTAGAGTGCGCCAGAAATTGATGGAAAGGGGGAGGGAATTGTGGGAAGAAAATATTTTGATGCCAAACCTTGTTTTCTAATTGTCACGTCTTAGGATCTAATAAGAAAACATCTTTGTTTTTTGTTTTCGCTTTTTTTCATTTCAGAAAATAAAACAATATCGTTTTTCCCCTCAAAAGTGAAAACGAGTAACATTATCACCAATGTCCACTTTCTGTGAATAGGTAAATCACACATGACCCGCAACTGTGGGATTTAAGTCTTTTTGAGTCCCGTCTTCACTTCTGCCATTTGAATGCTTACTATTGGTCTGAGCCTCATTTGACTTTGATCCCCAACACCCCCACCCCCCCCCCCCCCGGCGGCGGGGTTCAGTTTTTTCTTTTCTCTTTTTTTTATTCTTTTTTTTTTATTTGAAAAGCTCTCAAAAATAACTTAATACTGGCTTTTTCTGAAAATCAAAGAGGACTAGACCAAAAATAGGAAAGCCCCCTTTTTTTTTGGTCTCTGTTCAACATTTTCTTCGAATTTTTTGTGGAAGAAAATTGTTCTATTTGTTGGAAATTTTCGTATTCTTTTCCTTTTTCTTAAGACATTTTGCATTCTAACTAGGGCAAGATGACCGCCCACAAAGCAGCATTGAGTTCAGATACCCGCGTGTGGGACTCTCGGGTCTTCAAGTCATGCAAATGTGTATGTAATCCATGTGTAGTAATACCAAGTCAACCGACCCGTTGCCGTACTGGGATTGGGAGTTGGGAGAATGTTCATATTTTAAAATTGTAAATATTTGTATCATTTTTGAAAAATTTATTTTCATAAATAAAGAAAATCAATTTCTTTTTTTTATAAAACTAAGGATGAGCCATGTTTGCTAAAATGGAAAAATTAAAATAGAGAGTTCCCCATTCCATTCCATTCTTGTCTAAATTCTCTCTCTCTTTTTTGAATTTTTTTTGGAAGTAAAAAATAATTTGTTTTAACTCATCGGAACATGGAAATTGGAAAAGCTTTCATGAAAAAAATTATTTTATGGTTGCACATTAAATGCATATAAATATTTTACCAGCAAACAACTGTTTTATTTTTGTAGGTACAAGAACTTTGTCCTTATTTTAATCCATTTGTTTTATATATATTACATAACTATATAATCGGCTATTGTAAATTTAATATTAATTAAGACCGACTGATTTAACTTGCTCTCCACCAATAAAAATAAATAAATAAATTTGACTCTTTCTCTCTCTCTTGACCGGGAGCTAAAAGCCCATGCACGCAGAAGTCCGTAATTTTCTAATTTTCAACTAACCGTTTATAGTCATAAAAAAAAACTTTCAAGAGAAGGAAATAAATACCTAAATAACGAGACAAAGTGAAAATTTGAATGACTCAGTCTATGCTAAAGTGATGGCTTAAGTGACATTATTTTCAAATC
This sequence comes from Thlaspi arvense, assembly GCA_911865555.2. NCBI lineage: Eukaryota > Viridiplantae > Streptophyta > Magnoliopsida > Brassicales > Brassicaceae > Thlaspi > Thlaspi arvense. Next base: position 88,364 of record CAJVSB020000026.1, on the reverse strand, counting down.
GAAAATGCTAATACCAAATTTTTATTCATACCGAGTGATGTGTGAAGGATTTCTTTGAAAAATAATTGGTAAAAACGGATTTTTATATAAACTCTTAGCTTAAGAAGGATTGGGTGACGTGGAGATAAAAATAAATAAATAAACAACTGATCTTTTTGGAATCAAATTTTATAAAAGAAATAAGTGATCTATTTTTATGGATTTAGATTGGTTGGAGATTTGATTTAGTTTGATTTAGATTTGTTTGAAATTAGATTTAGATTAAATTTTGTTTGATTTGTTTTGGAGAAATTAAAAAAATTAGCATGAATTACAGAGTGCAGGTCTACGACAGAAAAAACAACAGAATATAGCATATTGCATGGGCAAATTTCGGGATGATTTCAACTTTTTTTATAATTTGAGGATGAATGGAATTCATTTTATCATGGGAATTGGATAATTTTATTTATTTTTAAAATGTAGTTGGAGAAATTTGGTTTATATAAATTACATAAAATAAAACAATATCGTTTTTTCCCCTCAAAAGTGAAAACGAGTAACATTATCACCAAAGTCCACTTTCTGTGAATAGGTAAATCACACAAGACCCGCAACTGTGGGATTTAAGTCTTTTTGAGTCCCGTCTTCACTTCTGCCATTTGAACGCTTACCATTGGTCTGAGCCTTAATTGACTTTGAGGACTAGACCAAAAATAGGAAAGAAATTCGAGATTGCCATACAAATATGCAACAAACAAACAAGCTCTGCAGATGGAACACAGAGCCGTGGGTTCGCCAGAGGTGATGGCAGCATAGTGTGACCGGAGGAGCCTTCCCAGCCGGTGGTGGTGGCTGTTGCGGCTAGAGTGAACTCTCCCTTCTGCAGAAGGCTACTCTTCTACCTGCATAAAAAAATTGATTTTTTTTTAAAATTTTTAACTGATTCTTTTGTTTAGTGGGAGAAAAAACTGAAAACACAAACCAAAAAAAAAAAAATTAAATGATTCTTTTGTTCAATACGAGAAAAAACTGAAAACTCACAAAAAAAATTCAAAAATTAACTTCAAAATATTATTACTTTTTTTAGATTATTTTTAATTTCATTTTTTTCATTTCACTTAACCCTTAAAAGGAACATACAATTAAAAAAAAAAAAAGAAATATTCAAAAATATATTTTAAAATATTTTTCATATTTAGGAATAAATATTTTTGAGATAATAAAAAATATTTTTAAAAAAATAAATAAAATATCAAGATTAAAAAATATTTAATTTATATTAAAAAAGTAAAAATCTCAAAAATTGCTATCAACAAAACCCCCCATATTTAAAATGTATCTATCTTCTATTTTGTTGATATTTGCATATGAATTATTTTGGGATAATTAAAAAAAATTAAATCTTTAACAATAAATCAAATTTAAAAAATTTGTATTTTTTTTATAAAACACAAAAATTTAAGAATTCTAGAGAACCCAATACCCAATTTTATGATAATATTTTACCAGCAATATATACATTATTCTTCTTCCATGTTGAAAGAGTCAATCGTGACGTATGAAAAGGGTCATCATACAAATTTGCTTTTTACAATTTCTTTTTTTAAACTTTTTTGGCAACATATGGTTCAAGGAGTTCGGAAAAAGAAAAAGATATTTAAGGCACAATCAAATCAAAATCAATTTATAAAAACATTTTCATACCCACCCTTATTACCAGTAGCACAAAATGGGGTTCCCCTCCCGGAAATTTATACTTGCAATTGTACCGCTTGTTTTGGTTTGTTACTAAGGACAGGCAGCATTTATTATTTTTTAAATTAAATCCAAAAATTTTAATTTTTTGCAAAAAAACCTCCCATTATTCATATTGTGATAAAAGATACAAATGTGAAAGAGAGTTTAAAATTGTCTTCATTTCACCGTTATAATTTTAGATCATAATTTAAAATAAAGAGAGTTCAAGTATGAATAGGAAGATTTGGGTTTCAAAATATGATTCTATTTTGCTTATAGGACTGCCCCGTAAAACGCGAAAAATTTTAAAATATAAAAAAATTTTAACAATTAAACCAAGAAGACTCGACAATGGACATAAAGTAACCGCATTCCTACATCCCCACCGTCTGATAGGAATACAAAGTTGAAACATTGAGTCAGGCGTAAAACCAGTAAAAAATTATTTAATTATTCTTATAAATTCTTGCAGTAATTAAAAAAGAAGTACATTTATTTTTATTTTTTGAGAAAATTTAACCAACAAATTCAGCAAACTATTACAAACATGCAGATAAAGCTGATTTAATCAGGATTTATTACCCAATTTTTTAAAAAGAATTTTCTAAAAAATTAAATAATTAAACTATATTTATTTAAGTATTAATAATTTGCAAACATGCTGTAATGATGACATGGAATGTGTTACAAATCCCACATCTATGGGAACAAATAGAACGAGGGATATTGACTTATAAAAAAGGGGTACGATATGTCCTAATAAATGCATTTTTTTGGAAGAAAGGGTAATGATCCCATAATTAATAGTATTAGAACCAACTTCTAGAGACAAACATGATGGTGTTGTGATTATGTACAAGCGTATTTGGTGCCTATATGGATGTAGGTAAAGTGGTAGGAGGTCGTGGAATTCACTTTGACAAACTTTTTATTGTAACAAGAGCGTTAATAATTGAAGTAGAGGAAAATATTATAAATTTCGCATCGAACAGAATGAAAAAGAAAGATATTAAGTTATAAAAAAAAATGTTATACAATGAAATAAATATATTTTTCGAGAAAAATGTAATGGTCTCTGGCCAGGATATTTACAGAAGCTTTGGTAGCAGCCATGCAAATTCAACAGTCAAAAGTCCTTCTATTAATCGCAAAAATTGAAAAATTATTTTATTTTTTTGTAATTGTTAGATGAACCGCCGTCTATGAAAAGTTAAAAAGTTATTTGACCAATGAATGCATATAAATAACCTCCTCCCATACATTAATTCTACATGTACTTGTGTTATCTTCTCCTTGTATTCCTATTTATTATATCTTCCTGAGTTGCTCAACCAGAGAGAATAAGGCAAGATGAAAATTCTTAGGAGCATTTTTCTCATCATAGCACTAGCTCTTCTTCTCAACTCCAAACCACTTGATGTTGCAGGTAGAATCCTTCTGCAGAAAGGCACGTACAAGTCTCCATCACCAAATCCCGACTCTCCTGCTGCCTTCTACGATCCCGCTCTAGCTAGAACGGTCATCACCTCCAGCCACACCATGCCGCCTCCACCGTGTCCATCCGGTGTGTGAAAAAATTAAGCAATCTCTAGTTATTACATACAGTTACAGCACATTCTAATACTGACTTAGAATAATAAAGTGCAAATGGCAAATTTGTAACAATATTACCCTTCATTCTTTATTGTTTGTTGGCGCAAGTAGGCAGGACAAGAAAAGGGTTCAGGCCATATGTTTTTGGTTTGTATTGTGATACCCATAATGGAAAAATAAAGAATATTGTGGTTGTATTTGCATTTATTTTTTTAAATTTTGATTTGGAGATTAAGAAATAATCTACACTTAAAAATAAAATTGAATTTTTTCACATAGAAAAATAACATAGGTTAGTAATGAAAATATTCGATTTACTTATAATTTTTCTTTGGTTGAAGAAATTATATTATTATAAAATTGTACAGAAATGGAATTTTATTTAACAAAAATGAAAAGGAATTGCATTTGGACGAAGCTGAGGAGACAAGCACCGCGCCCGTTTGTTGGATTAGTTTTTTACTTGCAAAATTATCTTTTGAAATATTTGCGTGGAAATTGAGCTCTCTTGACTATTTTTCTTTCTTTTTTTGGTCTGGTCATGAGTTGCTAAGAGCACATATGCGGCTACTGAAACAAAATTCCGTTCTTTTCTTTTTTCGGTCCACGTAAATAAATATTCTATTTAACTGTAGTAAAATTGAATAAGACTCAATTTATGGCCTTTGCGAGTAAATTTTAGTCTCAACTCTCGAGTTCCAAGTTCAAGTGCTCCCGCCCAAGATTATTATTAAAGCTAAGCATGACTCTGTTGAAAAGTGTTTTCAAAAGCCTTCCAAGTGTTTTTAGGTCTAATACCTCTCCCTTGAACCCTATAATATTTTAACAAATCATAAAAGTTTTTAACTGAGAGAGAGAGATATCGCATGCCATTTATTCAATGAAAACCCATTTTACATAATACATTCTTTTCAAAACATATAATTGTTGAAATATGAGATGCCAGTATTTATACTTCAATATCTCTATAAGATGTCAGTATTTATACTTCAATATCTCTTTTCTACAAATATGGTATAAGATATGTAACACCTAATTATTACTATGGTCATGTAATTTATGTTTGTCAAAAATAATAAAATGTTACCAACATAAATATATATAATAATTACAATAAAATAATAATTTTGATTTTAATTAAACTAATTAGAGACCGAGTTTCCTAATTCACGACCCATTCAAATTTTCAAAATCTAAACTCCCTTTAAAAAACTCCACCAGTCAATGGTCAAAAACACTTGCATGATACGTCCAACCCGAATTTCAAACCACAGCCACTTCAATTTGCCTATAAATGCCCTCCACGCTTCCCTTATCTCTGCATTTATTCATATATACATCAACTTGTGCCCTTAATTTGGATCTAAGAGATAACACATGATACAAATAAGCGTTGTCTTCCCCACTCTAGTGCTAGTTTTCCTTCTGAGCATCAATACACACCAAGCTTGTAGACTTTTGGAAGGAGAGAGATATGAGTGGATGAGGAAGGAAAGTCTTATCCTTCAGTCTCTCCAAGGAGGTTCTGGCAGCACCGGCCCCCACCATCTCGGCACATACATTCCGGCAAGTCGCATCACGAGGACCGCCACTACCATCGGCTACAAAAGCTTTGTTGGCTACCGTCACTGCCACCATCTCCTCATGCTTCTCATGACCAACTAATCCTGATTGTCTCAACATCTCTAAACAAGAGTTCTATCACACTGTCAGTACCAAATCCTAGTACATACATCTTGGCAGGTAGTATCACGAGGACCGCCTCCACCATTGGCCAAAGAGGCTTTGTTGGCCATGCCACGCCAACATTGTCGCCACCGCCACCAACTCCTCATGCTTCTCGCGACCCATAGGTCCCAATTCTTTTAACATTCCTACAAAGGGGTCCTGTTACACTGTTAGCATCAAATCTCGATACCTACATTCCAACAAGTGCCTTAGGCTACAAGGGTTTTGCCAGTCATTCTATGCCACTGCCATTGCCATAGACTGAGACTGTGTACACTAATTTTATACCCATAGGTCATGGCTACATGTAGTGTGCCACTCGCCGGTGTCCTCAAAGAGTGCAAATGCCTTCATAAGTGTCATTATCAATTATCTTATAAGTAGTTTCAAGTTTAGGAGGATAATAAAATAAATGAGAGTATAGTAAGATGGCAGAATAAGTCAAAATAGTAAATTAATTATATTTTCTTTAGTTTTTAATTATGTAATGCTGTAACGTATACAACAAAACTGAGGCATACAAAAAGATGCTTTTGGTTTTGTATTAATTCAATTTACTACTATTAAACGCTATTCGTCCATTTTGCCAAATTTAATTTTTTGAATTCAAATCAAAAGCAATTTTAGAATTGTTCCTAATTGTGATGCAAAAGAATAATCAATATAATTATCATGGAGATGAACATATTATGCCATCTTGTAAATGACTTTTACGAGTTCCAAACTAAACTTAAAATTAATAGAGTTAGTAGGAATTAGTGGCAATTGGTCGGCATGGGATGGGGAGAGTATTTCATATCCCCAAACCCGCCCACCATTTTGAAGGTCGGATCAAGTCGAGAAAAGAAGTTAGGTTCAAGTCGGGTCGGATAATGTCCAATGTGTTTTTCTTTATTATAATATATAAAAACATTTATTATTATTATTATTATTATTATTAATAAGATGATAGATCTTAGGAAATCAATAAATTAAATATACTACTATAATTATTATCATAATAATGTAATTTCTGGAGAGCCTAGTTAGTAAAAACATGTATCATGCCCAAATAATATTTTACTGTACGTAATTTTTAAAAAAACTCTCAATTGCTGTCTTTTTATAAAAAGATCTAGTAAAATACACATTTTTTATGATACAAATGTACATACATGAATTATACTCGAATAATATTTTTTGTACGTAATTATATTTTATTTGTAGAAGTTTAGCGGAAATATTGTAATGATCTTCTATCAATACTAAAAAAGTATACATTTTGAATTTTATAAGTTATATAACTTTATAATATGTGAAAAAAATTGAAGTAATTTTGAAGTTATACAAAAAAATAAATTATCACAAAAACTACTTGACAATCTTATGTTTACGAGGATAAATACAATAGTAAAAGAGAAATCTTTTAATTTAAAAAAATGAGATATGAAATTCATTGACTTGAAAAATTTTAGTAAATTTTTAAATTATGTTGCTTATAAATTTCATAAAAATATTTACCTATAAAATTTGATATTTTAAGATTAGAAAATTATTAGTGATATTATTAGCAAAAATAGCCTAAGTTGGCTAAATATATCATTTTGATAGTGTTTGCTATACTTATTATATTGGATTATTGACATTTTTGATATTTTTAAATTATTATTATTTATAATTGATGTTATTTAATCGGAATGTGATATTTAAATTTGGATGTACTTATTTAATTTAAAGTTAACTTGATACATTAGTCTACAACAATATAAAAATATACATTAATTTATTTTATTTATAAATCATTATATGTTTTTATGGAAAATATAATTTATATGTGAAAAATGTATTTATATAAGACTAAATAAATGAATTAAATAATGTATTTTTATACCATATTTTTAAAATTATTCGTAATATACTTGTATTTTTTATATAATATATTTTAAACGAATCTGTAATTTTTATTAAATAATTAAACATAACTTTTATAAAAAAATATATATTATACTTATATATAATAAGTGTTGTAATCTTTTCATTCCGTATTTTACTAACTATGCTGGAGAGAACGAACACGGACGCTGTAAGCTATGAGACAGAATGAGGCAAAAATATTATATTTAGATATCCGAAATGAACTAACCATGGGTTGATCCTTGTTACATATGGGAAGAATTTTTGACGGTTGACTGGTGGGGTTTGAGATTGGAACTCTATGGTATAGTCCATTCCCAACAGCCGCTTGCATCATAAAATGGCCAATAAATTCATGAAAAATAATGCCAGACCCCTCTTCTTCTTTTTCCCCTTTTTTTTCTCTGTTCATCACTGTCTTCGAGTTTTTGTGGAAGGAAATTGTTCTATTTGTTCGAAATTTTCTTCCTATTTTTCCTTTTCCTGAAGTCATTTTGCATTCTAACTACGGTAAGATGACTGCCCAAGAAAGCAAAATTGAATTCAGATACCCGCATGTGAGACTCTTGAGCCTTCAAGTCATGCGAATGTATTATGTAATCTATGTCTAGTAATACTAAGTCAACTTGACCTATTGCCGTACTAGGATTTGGGAGTTGGGAGAATGTTCACCTTATAAAATTGTAAATATTTATATTATTTTAGAAAAATTTAATTTGATAAATGAAGAAAAATCAATTTTTTAATAAAAATAATGATGACCCATGTTTTAAAATAAAAAATTAAAATAGAAATACCCCTGTTTCGTTCCATTCTTGTCTAAATTCTATCTCTTTTTAAATTTTTTTGGAAGTAAAAATCAATCTGTTTTAACTTTTCCAAGAAAAAAAAATTTATGGTTGCACGTTAAGTCCATATAAATATTTCACCACCAAAAACAATTGTTTTATTTTCGTAGGTTCAAAAACTTTGTCCATATTTTCATCAATTTTCATATACATACAATTAAATATATAATCGGGTATTGTGAATTTAACATTAATTAAGACCAACTTATTTAATTTATTTTTAAATAATAAAAAATAAATAAATTTGAACACTCTCTCTCTTGATCTGGAGCTAGAAGCCCACGCCCGCAAAGCCTCGAAATTTTCAAATTTTCAACTAACTATTCAAAGTCAAAAAAAAATTTTAAAAAAAATACCTAAATAGCGGGACAAAGTGAAAATTGAATGACTCAGCCGATAGTAAAATGAAGACTTATGTAAAATTATTTTCAAAACAAAACTGCTAAATACTAAACTTATATTCATACCCAGTGATGTGGCAAGAATTTCTTTGTAAAACAATTGGTAAAAATGTATTTTTATATAAACTCGCAGCTTAGAAGGATTGGGTGACATGGAGATAAAAAAATAAATAAACAACAGATCTTTTTGATTAAATCAAATTTTATAAGAGAAATAAGCGACCTATCTTTATGTAATTAGATTGATTTGGATTTTTTTGGAATTGGATTTAGATTAAATTTTATTTGATTTGTTTTGGAGAAATAAAAAAAATAGTATGAATCGCAGAGTGCGGTCTGAGAAAAAAAAAAACACAGAATATAGATCATTGCATGGGCGAATTTCAAGATAATTTCAACTTGAAATTCATTTTATAGAGGGATCAGAGAATTTTATTTATTTTAATAATGTAATTAGGGAAACATATAAATTATGTAATTTGAGAATTAGATTTAAATTCATAAAAGTACACTTTCAGAGGAAAACAGTAAACAATTTCTGAATAGATGATAATACCTATAAAAACATATAAATTTTAGAATTTCACTAAAACCAATTTGAAATAAATTTAGAGTACGAGAGAGATTAATGGAAAGGGGAAGGGAATTGAGGGAAGAATATATTTTGATGTCAAACCTTGTTTTCTAATTGTCACGTCTGAGGATCTTATAAGAAAACATCTTTGTTTTTTGTTTTTTGTTTTCGTTTTTTCCATTTCAGAAAATAAAACAATATTGTTTTTCCCCTCAAAAGTGAAAACGAGTAACATTATCACCAAAGTCCACTTTCTGCAAATAGGTAAATCACAAATGACCCGCAACAGTGGGATCCATGTCTTTGGAGTCCCGTCTTCGCCACTGCCATTTGAATGCTTACTATTGGTCTGAGCCCCATTTGATTTTGATTCCCCCCCCCCCCGGCGGTTCAGTTTTTTCTTTTGTCTTTTTTTTTTCCCTTTTTATTTGCAAAGCTCTCAAAAATAACTTAATGCTGGCTTTTTCTGAAAATCAAAGAGGAGTAGACCAAAAATAGGAAAGAAATTCGAGTTGCCATGCAAAGATGCAACCAACACACAAGATCTCCGGACGGAACGCAGAGCCGCGGGTTTGCCAAAGGTGGTGGCAGCATGGTGTTACCGGAGTAGCCTTTCCAGCCGTTGGTGGCGGCTGTTGCGGCTAGAGTGGAGTCGTTAAATGACCGGAGTCTTGGATTCTGCCTGGAGTAGTGAACTCTCCCTTCTGCAGAAGGCGGTTCTTCTACCTTCATTAAAAAATAGATTTTTTAAAAATTTTTAAAAATCATAATTTAAAATAAAGAGAGTTCAAGTATGAATAGAAAGATTTCGGTTCCAAAATATGATTCTATTTTTTTTAAAAGACTGCCCCGTAAAACATGAAAAAATTTAAAATATAAAAAATTTTCAACAATTAAACCAAGAAGGCTCGATAATGGACATAAAGTAAACGCATTCCTACTTCCCCGCTGTCCGAAAGGAATTCAAAGTTGAAACATTGAGTCAGTCTTCATACAAGTAAAAATTATTCAATTATTCTTATAAATTCATAATTACAAAAGAAGTACATTTACTTTTATTTTTAAGAAATTTTACCCACCAAATTCAGCAAACAATTACAAACATGCAGATAAAGCTGATTTGATTAGGATTTAATTATCCAATTGTTTAAAAAGACTTTCCTAAAAAATTAAATAATTAATCTATACTAATTTAAACATTAATAATTTGCAAACATGTTGTAATGATGATGTGGAATGTATTACAAATATCACGTGAACAGAGTGAACGAGGGATATTAACTCGTAAGAAAGGGCACTACATGTCTTAATAGATGAATTTTTTGAGAGAAAAGGATAATGATTTCATAACTAATAGTATCAAAACCAACTTTTAAGAACTAACATGATAGTATTGTGATCTATGTATAACTATTTCTAGTGCCTCTATAGAGATAAGTAAGGTAATAGGAGACTGTGAAACTCACTTTGATGAACTTTCTATCTTGACAAGAGCGTCAAGAATTAAAGTTAAAGAGAATGTTATGAATTTTATATCAAAGAGAGTGAAAAAAAAGATATTAAATTATAAAAAAATTATTAAATACTATAATAAATGTATCTTTTGAGAAGAGTTCAATCATCTTGTGATAGCATACTTATGATAGTTTACGTTACACTCATGCTAATTCAACAGTCAAAAGACCTTCTATTAACTGCAAAATTTGAAAAATTATTTTATTTCTTTTGATTGTTAGAATAACCGCCGTCCATGAAAAGTTAAAAAGTTATTTGACCAATGGATGCATATAAATAGCCTCCTCCCATGCATTAATTCTGCATGTACTTTGTGTTATCTTCTCATTATATACGTATTTATTGTATGATCTTTACTTGCTCAATCAAAAAGAAGAAGGCAAAATGAAAATGATTAGGAGTGTTTTACTCATCATAGCATTGGCTCTTTTTCTCAGCTCCAAACCACTCGATGCAGCAAGTAGAATGCTTCTGGAGAAGGGCAAGCACAAACCTTCATCACCGAATCCCAAGACCCCTGCTGCCTTCTATGATCCCGCTTTAGCCAGAACGGTCACCACCTCCAACCACACCATTCCACCTCTGCCGTATCCATCCGGTGTGTGAAAAAATTAATCAATCTCTAGTTATTAGAAACAGTTATAGCACATTCCAATACTAACTTAGAATAATAAAGTGCAAATGGCGATAACCGTAACCCTTATTAGTTCTTTATTTGTTGTTGGGTGCAATTAGGCAAGATAAGAAAGGAGGTGAGGCGTGTATGGTTTTGGTGTGTATTCTGATACTCGTAATAGAAGAACAAAGGATATTGTGGTTGTATTTGCATTTTTTTTTAAATTTTGATTTGGAGATTGAGAAATAATCTACACTTACAAATGAAATAAATTTTTTTGGCATAGAAAAATAACATGGGTTATTAATGAAAATATTAGATTTATTTATGAATTTTGTTTGGTTGAGGAAATTATATTATTAAAATTGTACAGAAATGGAATTTTATTTAACAAAAATGAACGGGAATTGCATTTGGACGAGGCGCCCATTGTTGGATTAGTTTTTTACTTGCAAAATTATTTTTTGTAATATTTGCGTGGAAATGGAGCTCTTTTGACTTTATTTCTTTCCTTTTTTTGGTGTGGTCATGGGTTGCTAAGAGTATATGTGTAGCTGCTGAAATAAATTTCTTTTCTTTTCTTGGTCCGCGTAAAATAAATATTCTACTTAACTGCAGTAGAATTGAATAAGACTCAATTTATGGCCTGTGCCAGTAATTTTTAATCTCAACTCTCGAGTACCAAGTGCACGTCCCTTCCCGCCCAATATTAATATTAAAGCTAAGCATGACTCAATCGGAAAGTGTTTTCAAAAGCGTTCCAAGGGTTTTTACGTCTACTACCTCTGCCTTGAACCCAGTAAAATTTTAACAAATTAGAAAAATTTTAACTGCAAGAGAGAGAGAGAGAGAGAGAGAGAGAGAGAGATCGCAGACCATTTACCCTATGAAAAAACCATTTTACATATATTTATATTGCCTGAACTATTATATTCTTTCTAAAAAATGTATTTATTGAAATATATAACGCCAGTATTCATCACCACTCTAGTGCTAGTTTTCCTTCTGAGCGTCAAGACACACCAAGCTTGTAGACTTTTGGAAGAAGAGAGAGAAGAGTGGATGAAGAAGAAAAGTTTTCTATTTCAATCTCTCCAAGGAGGTTCCGGTAGCACTGGGCCCTTTCCCAGTCTCAACACATACATTATGTAACGACCCAAGTATTACTGGCCCTAACAACTTGTTGAACTTGAACCACTTGGCCAAAATGCTTAAATCCAAGTTGTTCAATAGTAGTCTATAGTCTCTCATGAGCCCAACATCTCTCCCATGTTTTGTCGATATGGGGTTCGCCTAAGGATATCACACACACACACACACTCCCCCTTTGGGACTCCACGTACTCGATGATGTTTGCCCCACCATCATTCAAGGTTGCACACAGAGTAGCTTTGATACCATTTGTAACGACCCGACTACTACTAACCCAACTTGTTGAACTTGAACCATTGACCCAGAATATTTAAGTCCAAATTGTTTAGTAATAATCTCTAGTCTCTTATAAGCCTAGTACTTCTTCCGTATTTTATTGATGTGAAACACACACACACACACACTCTCTCCATTTGGAATGTCACATACACCTTCCTTTAATTTGCCCAACACCATTCAAAGTTACACGCGGAGTAGCTCTGATACTATTTGTAACGACCTGAGTACTACTGACTGTACCAACTTATTGAGTCTAAACCATTAGCCTAAAATATTTAAACACAAATTATTCAGTAGTAATCTATAATCTCTTATAAGTCTAGCATCTCTCTTGTATTTTGTCGATGTGGGATTCGGCTAAGAGTGTCACACACACGCACACTCCCCCATTAGGATGTCACACATTCCGACAAGGAGCACCACGAAAACCACGATTACCATTGGCCAGAAAGGCTTTGCTGGCCAAACCATATTGCCACTTCCACCAACTCCTCATGCTTCTCACGACCAACTAGTTCCAATTGTCTCAACATCTCTAGACAGGAGTCTTGTCACACCGTTAGCACCAAATCCTGGTACGTATATTCCAGCAAGTAGCACCATGAGGACCGCCGCCACCATTGGCAAAAGAGGCTTTGCTGGCTGCACCATGCCAACACTGCCACCACCACCACCAACTCCTCATGCTTCTCATGACCCACAGGTCCCAATTCTTTTAACATCTCTATGAAGAGGTCCTGTCACACCGTCAATGCCAAATCCTGTCACCTACATTCCAACAAATACCTTAGGCCAAACGGGCTTTGCTGGCCATGTTACGCCATAGCCACCGCCACTACCCCAAACGGTGTCTACTACTTATATACCCTTTAGGTCATGGCAACATCTAATGTGCCACTCGATGGTGTCCTCAGATAGTACAAATGCCTTCATAAATGTCATTATCAATTACCTTATAAATAGTCAGAAGTCTAGGAGTATAACAAAATAAGAAAAGTATGGTAAGATAGTAGAACAAGCCAAAATAGTAAATTAATTATATTTTCTTGGTTCTTTAATCATTAATGCTGTAACATATATAATAAAATTAAGGCATACAAAAGGATGCTTTTGATTTTGTATTAATTCAATTTACTACTATTACACGCTATTCGTCCATTCTGTCCAATTTAATTTTTTGAATTCAAATCAACAGCAATTTTAGAATTGTTCCTAATTGTGACACAAGAGAGTAATCAGTACAATTATCATGGAGACGAACATATAATGACATCTTGTAAATGACTTTTATGACTTTTAGGAGTTCCAAACATAAACTTAAAATTGATAGAGTTAGTAGGAATTAGTGGCAATTGGTCCGCGTCGGATGGGTTGAGTGTTTCATATCCCAAACATGCCCACCTTTTTTAAGGTCAGGTCAAGTCAAAAAAAGAAGTTGGGTTCAAGTTGGATCGTATAATGTCCAGTTTATTTTTCTTTATTATAATATATAAAAATAATATTTATTATTATTAAGATAAATCATAGGAAATTAATAGATTCAATATATTACTATAATCAAAATAACAATACAATTTCTGGAGACAAGGTAAGTTGAATGTAAAAATGCTATATTTAGGTAGCCGAAATGTACTAACCATGGGGTTGGCCTGTGATACATCTGGGAAGAATTTTTGACGGTGGACTGGTGGGGTTTGAAATTGAAACTCTATGGAGTAGTCCATTTTATTGAATCGTTTCCAAACAGCCGCTTGCATCATACAAAATTGCCAAGAGATTCATGAAAATAATGCTAAATTGTTCTTCTTCTTCCTTTTTTTTTTATTTACTATGTTCTTTATTTTCTTGGTGTTTTGGTGGAAGAGAATTGCTGTATTTGTCTGAAATTTTCTTCTTTTTTTTTTCCCTTTATTTGAAATCATTTTGCGTGTTAACTAGGTTTAGACCAGTAGGACTAGACGGCTGTCTAAGGAAGCAAAAATTGAATTCAAATACCCGCGTGTGGGACTTTCGGGTCTTGTCCAGTAACTCATTTTATAATATCAAAATGAATTAGTGAGGTTGGCAGAAATTTTTCTTATTGGGATCGTCAATTAACTAATTAAATAATATAAATTTAATTTATTTATAGTTTTAAATATTTCTAATAATCTAAAACACTAATATTTGTAACAATAGATTTTGGTAATTCCACCAAATATGCCTTTCTTATTGTGTTTAATTGGATAATTAATCATTAAAAATTGTGATTTCTACGGTTATATTGCATTGGTTTTTAAATTATAGCAACTTAATTTTGTCATCTCATTAAAATAACAGATGGCAGAATAAGTTTTTTGAAAATATAAATGTAAATATTTAGTACCATTGTAAATGGAGAACGCTTTTAGGAATACCTAGAAAACAATTTTAGAAAATTGCAAATGTGGGTATCTTCACGCTATGCATGTAATCCACACAGACAGGCCTTGTCCCACCAGGCCCGTGCCAAACGAGGATTTGGGAGTTGGGAGAATATTTATTTTTTAAAATTGCATGCCAGAGTCTGACCAGATGGTACCCCTGTAAGCGGGATGGGTCCAGCCAAGTACAGATGGAGCATCTGGTAGAATCAGGAAGGGGATGGTCGGTTGTGGAGAATTTTTCATGGGGCATGAGAGTGACTGGATTAAAGATTTTACAAGAAATATTGGGTTTGTCTCAGCGATGGTAGCATTAGCTTGGGTTGAATTGAAGGGATTTAAAATGATCTAGAATTTGGATATCAAAAAAAGCTTGTTAGAAGTGAATTTCAAAATAGTTGCTGATAAGTTTTAGGAGAGACATCCAAGAGATTACAGCTACCAATTTGAGAATCAAGTCCCAATTGAACTAGAGATGAAAAATGCAAATAAAACATATTCTTGAAAAAGGTAACACATGCACATATTTTTTGGCCAATTCAGCTAATCTCATGAAATTGGAGTTAAGAATTAGGTATTTCCCTCAATCAGACGAGGGACCTTCTTCAAGAATTATAAAAAATTTGTATTTTCCAGGAATTCTTAATTTAATTTTTGTTATTATGGATATCAGCCCCTTTTCTAACAAAAAAAAAATGTAAATATTCAGACCATTTTGGAAAAATTTAATTTGATAATTGAATAAAAATCAAATGTTTATAAAAATAAGGATGAGTGACGTCTGCTAAATGGAAAATTTAAAACAGAGAGACCACTAGTCCGTTCCATTCTTGTCTAAATTCAATGTCTCTTTTTTGAATTTTTTTTTTTGGTGGTAAATAACTCATCAGAACATGGAAATTGGAAAAGTTTTCAAAAAAATTATTTTACGGTTGCACATTAAATCCATATAAATAATTTACCATCAAACAATTGTTTTATTTTTGTAGGTACAAAATCTTCGTCTTTATTTTCATCAATTTGCTTTAACTATATAATCAGATATTGTAAATTTAATATTAATTAAGACCAGCTGATTTAATTTATTCTCGGATGGTAAAAATAAATAAATTTGACTCCCTCGCTTGACCAGCACTTAAAAGCCCATGCACGCAAAGTCGCAATTTTCCAATTTTCAACTTAACGTTCAAAGTCAAAAAAAAGAAGAAAAAAAAATCTTTTAAAAGAAGGAATAAATAACTAAATGGCGGGGCAAAGTGAAAAATGAAAACTCAGTCTATGGTAAAATGAAGACTTATTGAAATTATTTTCAAAACAAACCGCTAATTCCAAATTTATCACTATAAGAAAACAGTACTTTAGTAACGGAAAATTTCCATTACTAAATACATTTAGCGATAGATTTAACGACAAAAAAAAAATTCGTTGGTAAAACAGCCGTCACTAATTTAGCGACGAAAATCAACAACAAAAAATGTTTTTATGCCAAACCTTATTTTCTAATTGCCACGTCTTAGGGTCTTATATAAGAAAACATGTCTTTGTATTTCGTTTTCATTTTTTCGTTTCAGAAAATATAAACAGTATCGTGTTACCCCTTAAAAGTGAAATCGAGTAAAGTTACCAGTGGGATTCAGGTCTTTTGAATCCTGCCTTCACTTCCGCCATTTGAATGCTTACTATTGGTCTGAGCATTATTTGACTTTGATTTTAACCCCTGTTCAGTTTTCGTTTTTAATCTTTTTTTCTTTTCTATTTTCAAAGCTCTCCAAAATATGTTTTTCCTGTTTTTGTCTTTTTGAAGAAAAATGCCCTGCAATTTAATATTGGCTTTTTCTGAAAACCGAAGAGGACTAGACCAAAAATAGGAAAGAAATTCGAGTTGCCATGCAAATATGCAACCAACACACAAGTTCTCCGGACGGAACACTGAGCCGTGGGTTTGCCAGAGGTGGTGGCAGCATGGTGTTACCGGAGTAGCCTTACCAGCCGTTGGTGGTGGCTGTTGCGGCTAGAGTGGAGTCGTCCGGAGTCTTGGATTCTGCCTGGAGTAGTGAACTCTCCCTTCTGCAGAAGGCGGTTCTTCTACCTTCATTAAAAAAAATTGATTTTTAAAATTTTTAACTGATTCTTTTGTTCAGTACGAGAAAAAACTGAAAACTCAAAAAAAAAAAGGTTTAAAAGTCGACTTTATGATATTATTACTATTTTTAATTTTATATTTTTCATTTCACTTAACGCTTAAAAGGAACATGCAGTAAAAGAAAAAAGAAATAATCAAAAATATATTTTTAAATTTTTTTCATATTTACACCTAAATATTTTTGAGATAATAAAAAACAATTTTTTTAAAAAAATAAAATATCAAGATTCAAAAATATTTAATTTATATTAAAAATTAAAAATCTCAAAAATTCCTATCAACCAAACACCCCTTATTTAAAATGTAACTATTTTCTATTTTTTGATCTTTGCATATGAATTATTATGGGATAATTAAAAAAATAGCTCTTTAAGAATAAATCAAACTTAAAAAAGATTTTGAAATTTTTATTATAAAAAAACTAAAATTTAAGAATTCTAAATAACCAAATACCCTATTATATGATAATATTTTACCAGCAATATATACATTATTCTTCTTCCATGTTGAAAGGGTCACTCGTAAAGTAAAGCCATTCCTACTTCCCCACTATCCGAAAGGAATTCAAAGTTGAACATTGAGTCAGTCTTAATACCAGTAAAAATTATTTAATTACTCTTATAAATTCATGCAGTAATTACAAAAGAAGTACATTTACTTTTATTTTTTAAGAATATTTACCCAACAAATTCAGCAAACTATTACAAATATGCAGATAAAGCTGATTTAATGAGGATTTAATTCCTAATTTTTTAAAAAGAATTTCCTAAAAAGTTAAATAATTAATCTATACTTATTTAAGCATTAATAATTTGCAAACATGTTGTAATGATAATGTGAAATGTGTTACGAATCCCACGCGGATAGAATGAACGAGAGATATTGATTTATAAAAATGAGCATTACATATTTTAATAGATGCATTTTTTGGAGGAAAAGGATAATGATCTCGTAACTAATAGTATCTGACTTTTAGGGACTAGCAAAATAGTGTTGTGATCTATGTACAAGCATCTATAATCCCTCCATGAAAATAGGTAATGTGATAAGAAGTTGTGTAACTCATTTTCACGAACTCTCTATGTTAATAAAAGTATCAAGAGTTGAAATAGAGAAAAATATTATAAATTATACATCGGATAGGGTAAAAAAAAGATCCTAAATTATAAAAAATGCATTATACACCATAATAAATATATTTTTGGAAGAAAGTATAATAATGTGGTGGCAGAACACATATAATAGCTTCCGTGACACCCATGCAAATTCAACCGTCAAAAGACCTTCTAATAACCGCAAAAATTGAAAAAAAAATTTTAATTGTTAAAAGAACCACCGTCCATAAAAAGTTAAAAAGTTATTTGACCAATGCATGTCTATAAATAGCCTCCTCCCATGCATTAATTCTGCATGCACTTTGTGTTTTCTTCTCATTGTATACCTACTCATTATATCTTCCTTACTTGTTCAATCAAAAAGAAGAAGGCAAAATGAAGAGGCTGAGGAGTGTTGTACCGATCATTGCACTAGCTCTTCTTCTCAGCTCCAAACCACTTGATGCAACAGGTAGAACCCTTCTAGAGAAGGGCAAGCACTGGCCTCCATCACCTAACCCCAAGTCTCCTGCTGCCTTCTACGATCCCACTCTAGCCGGAACGGTCACCACCTCCAGTCACACCATGCCACCTCCACCATATCCATCCGGTGTGTGAAAAAAATAATCAATCTCTAGTTATTAGATACAACTATAGCACATTCCAATACTGACTTAGAATAATACAGTGCAAATGGCGAATTTGTAATAATATTACCTCTCATTCTTTATTGGCTGTTGGGTGCAATTAGGCAAGATAAGAAAGGAGGTGAGGCGTGTATGGTTTTGGTGTGTATTCTGATACCCGTAATAGAAGAATAAAGGATATTGTGGTTGTATTTGCATTTATTTTTTTAAATTTTGATTTGGAGATTGAGAAATAATCTACACTTAGAAATAAAATAAATTTTTTTGGCATAGAAAAATAACATGGGTTATTAATGAAAATATTAGATTTATTTATGATTTTTGTTTGGTTGAGGAAATTATATTATTAAAATTGTACAGAAGTGGAATTTTATTTAACAAAAATGAAAGGGAATTGCGTTTGGACGAGGCTGAGGAGACAAGCACAGCACCCGTTTGGTGGATTAGTTTTTTACTTGCAAAATTATTTTTTGAAATATTTGCGTGGACATGGAGCTCTCTTGACTTTATTTCTTTCTTTTTTTGGTGTGGTCATGAGTTGCTAAGAGCACATATGCGGCTATTGAAATGAATTTCTTTTCTTTTCTTGGTCCACGTAAAATAAATATTCTACTTAACTGTAGTAAAATTGAATAAGCCTCAATTTACGGCCACTGCGAGTCATTTTAGTCTCAACTCTCGACTTCCAAGTTCAAGTCCCTTCCCGCCCAATATTAATATTAAAGCTAAGCATGACTCTATTGAATAGCTAACATCAACTTGTGCCCTTAATTTGCATCTAACAGATAAACATGAGACAACTAAACGTTGTCTTCGCCACTCTCGTGCTAGTTTTTCCTGAGCATTAAGGCACACCAAGCTTGTAGACTATTGGAAGGAGAGAGAGATGAGTGGATGAAGAAGGAAAGTCTTCTCCTTCAGTCTCTCCAAGGAGGTTCCGGCGGCACCGGGCCCTTTCGCAATCCTGGCACATACATTCCGGCAAGTAGCACAACGAGAACCACCGCTACCATTGGGCAGAGAGGCTTTGCTAGCCACACCATGCCACCACTTCCACCAACTCCTCATGCTTCTCACGATTAACTAGTTCCAATTGTCTTAACATCTCTAGACAGGAGTGTTGTCACGCCGTCAGCACCAAATCCTAGTATGTACATTCCGGCAAGTAGCACCATGAGGACCGCCGCCACCATTGGCCAGAGAGGCTTTGCTAGTCACACCACGCCAACATTGCCACCGCCACCACCAACTCCTCATGCTTCTCATGACCCGTAGGTCCCAATTTTTTTAACATCTCTACGGATAGGTCCTGCCACACTACCAATGCCAAATCCCGTCACTTACATTACAGCAAGTACCTTAGGCCAAAAGGGCTTTGCTAGCCATGTTATGCCACTGCCACTGCCACCGCCACCACCGCCGCCACTGCCACAAGCTATGTCTACTACTTATATACCTGCAGGTCATGGCAACATCTAATGTGCCACTCATCGGTGTCCACAGAGAGTACAAATGCTTTCATAAATGTCATTATCAATTATCTTATAAATAGTTAGAAGTCTAGGAGTATAACAAAATAAGAAAATATGGTAAGATAATAGAGTAAGCCAAAATAGTAAATTAATTATATTTTCTTCATTCTTTAGTTACGTAATGTTGTAATGTATATAATAAAACTGAGACACACAAAAGGGTGCTTTTGATTTTGTATTAATTCAATTTACTACTATTACACGCTATTTGTCCATATTGTCCAATTTAATATTTTGAATTCAAATCAAAACCAATTTTAGAATTGTTCCTAATTGTGATACAAGAGAGTAATCAGTACAATTATCATGGAGACGAATATATAATGATAACTTGTAAATGACTTTTATGACTTTTAGGAGTTCCAAACATAAACTTAAAATTGATAGAGTTAGTAGGAATTAGTGGTAATTGGTCGGCATGGGATAGCGTGAGTGTTTCATATCCCAAACATGCCCACCTTTTTGAAGGTCAGGTCAAGTCAAAAAAAGAAGTTGGGTTCAAGCTGGTCGGATAATGTCCAGTTTATTTTTCTTTATTATAATATATAAAAATAATATTTATTATTATTAAGATAAATCATAGGAAATTAATAGATTAAATATATTACTATCATCAAAATAGATATAATTTCTGGAGACAAGGTAAGTTGAATGTAAAAATGCTATATTTAGGTAGCCGAAATGTACTAACCATGGGGTTGACCTGTGCTACGTCCGGGAAGAATTTTTGACGGTGGACTGGTGGGGTTTGAAATTGAAACTCTATGGAGTAGTCCATTTTATTGAATCGTTTCCAAACAGCCGCTTGCATCATAAAATTGCGAAGACATTCATGAAAATAATGCTAAATTGTTCTTCTTCTTCCCTTTTTTTTTTATTTTCTATGTTCTTCATTTTCTTGGTGTTTTGGTGGAAGAGAATTGCTCTATTTGTTTGAAATTTTTTTTCTTTTTTTTTCCTTTATCTGAAATCATTTTGCGTGTTAACTAGGTTTAGACCAGTAGGGCTAGACGGCTGTCTAAGAAAGCAAAAATTGAATTCAAATACCCGCGTGTGGGACTCTCGGGTCTTGTCCAGTAACTCATTTAATAATATCAAAATGAATTAGTGAGGTTGGCAGAAATTTTTCTTATTGGGATCGTCAATTAACTAATTAAATAATATAAATTTAATTTATCTATAGTTTTAAATATTTCTAATAATCTAAAACACTAATATTTGTAAAAATAGATTTGGTAATTGCACTTAATATGCCTTTCTCAGTGTATCTAATTAGATAATTATTCATTAAAAATTGTGATTTCTACTGTTATACGGTTTTTAAATTATGGCAACTTAATTTTTTCATGTCATTAAAATAACCGATTGGCAGAATAAATTTTCTGAAAATATAAATGTAAATATTTAATACCATCGTAAATGGAGAACGCTTTTAGGAATACCTAGAAAACAATTTTAGAAAATTGCAAATGTGGGTATCTTCAAGCTATACATGTAATCCACACACACAGGCCTTGCCCCACCAGGCCCGTGCCAAACGAGGATTTGGGAGCAGGGAGAATATTTATTTTTTAAATTGACTGCCAGAGTCTGACCAGATGGTAACCCCTAGAAGTGGAACGGGTCAAGCTAAGTATAGACGGGGCATCTGGTCGGTTTGGGGACTCTTTCAGAGAGTACGAAGGTAATTGGACTACGCGTTTCACAAGAAACATTGGGTCTGCACCAACTATGGAAGTTGAAGCGTGGGTTGAACGAGAAGGGTTTAAAATGATTTAGAACTTGAGTATTAAAAAGGGCTAGTTAGAAATAAATTTCAAAATAGTTATTAAGAAAAATTAGGGAAGACACAAGAGATCACAGATATCAGTTTGAGAATTAAGTCCTAGTTGAGCGAGAATTAGAAAGTGCAAGCAACATCTGTTCTCAGAGAAGAAGGCAACATCTGCACGTACTTTTTGGCCAAACTCAATTTATTTCAGGAGATTGAGATTAAGTATTGGATCTTCCCCCAGTCAGACAAGGGGCCTTCTTCAAAATTTATTGAGAGTTGGTGCTCTCCGGAAATTCTTAATTTAGTTTTTTTATTTTGTATTTTGACCCCTTTTCTAACAAAAAAATTATAAATATTTAGACTATTTTGAAAAAGTTTAATTTGATAATTGAATAAAAATCAAGTGTTTATAAAAATAAGGATGAGCGACGTCTGCTAAATGGAAAATCAAAATAGATAGACCACTGGTCCGTTCCATTCTTGTCTAAATTCAATGTCTTTTTTTTAAAAATTTTTTTGGTGGTAAATAACTCACCTGAACATGGAAATTGGAAAAGTTTTCAAGAAAAAAAAAATTTATCTTATGGTTGCACGTTAAATCCGTATAAATAATTTACCACCAAACATTTGTTTTATTTTTTAAAACTAATTTGCACTTTGCACCTTCAAAATAGAGGATTTTTGCTACTTTGCACTCTAAAATTTTAAATTTGGCACTTTGCACCCAAAAATAGGGTTTTTAGCACTTTGCATTTAAAAATTTAGGTTTAGACACTTTGTACCCTAAAATTTTAAATTTGGCCCCAAAATTCAAAAATTACAAATAGTACACCATATCTTTATTTGCTCATTAAAATTAAAAAATAAATTTAAAATTTCATATAAATAAAGAGTATAGAGATCATAAAGGACTTCAACCTTTTTTTTTCTTTCCACTCTATTTAATAAGCTTTCATTCAATCTATACACATATTGATGGCATGTAAAAGATTAAAAAATTTGGTACCGTTCAAAATTTTAAAATTTTAAAACTAAAAATAAAGTTTTGATAAAAAAATATAAAAAAATTTGAAATGACTATTTTAGTTCTTAATTTGTCTAGATATTTTATACAAAAATAATTATTTGAATTAACTGTTGTACTTTTTAATTTGTCTAGTATTTTATATAGAAATAATTATTAGTTCTTAATTTGTAACAGATTAAGATTTTTAACTTTTAAACAAAAATAATTACTCAAAGTAGTTATTATAATTCTTAATTTGTCTAGTATTTTATACAAAAATAATTATGTCACACCAAAGGTCCGTGACGGCACTAGAGTCCCCGACTCTAGTCATCACACAACAAGACTATACTCCAAGGTCAAACATAACATATCATATAAATAAATGCATAACATCTCGTCCAAAAATACAAAATAAGATCCTGCTGAGTGATATAGGGAGCACTAAAGTACAAATACGGATAAACAAAAGAACTCGCCCGTACATCGATCGACTCGCGAAGAATGGCTCTGAATGCTGCTAACCAGAAGATGAACGGTCAAGTCGATCTGAAAAGATAATAGAGTGTGAGTCGCGAAACTCGGTGAGTAGGGAAGATACCTATACTAGGCATGATGGGATATGCATCATATAGTCGAGCTAAATCATACAAATACATACATATGCAGTGAGTAGTGTCAACATCAACCAACATGCGGGAGTACAACAAATCTCACCACGAGACTTCAATCTCGTGGCCCTCACGATCGGAGGAATTCTCCATCTCACAATCAGAGTCATCAAAACACATCAGATGGTCATCTCCCGATCAGAGAAATCCTCCATCTCACGATCAAGCTTAACTCAATCACACGTCCCGCTCCCAGCCGGAGGAATCCTTCGTCTCATAACTGGAGCAACATAATCACATCACATAACACAACTCCCCACATGTCAATCAACAAACATACATGTATGCATATATAGTCATATCACAATGATCGATACAATAAACGAACATAACTCACTGACAATTTATAAAACATATAACACATATCCCAAGCAGAGTAAACTGAAATACTAAGTGAAAAGTAGTAAGTCTGTCATGTCAAGAAAACATAATATAAAAAAATGCATGCATAGGATGGGTATCATCACTCACAATATGAGTCGAGTCAAAAAGGAAAGTCCCGAGCCACCTCACCCTATTAAACGATCCGAGTGTGCCTCAGCTGGTGACTCTGCAATCAAACCACACAAACCATCACTATCGACAAGATTAGTATAAGAAATGGGCTCGATAGCCTCAAACCAGCCTCAATTCCCAAATTGGCCCCTGGCACGCATCTCAAGGCACCCCCCATCCTGTCATCGAGACCTACGCGACTCAATGACACGCAACCGTCCAGTTCAACAACCCTCAACAATACTAAACCAGCCTCCACAAACTCAAGTCATAGCGAACCGACCGCCAAAACCCTCGAACCGACCTAACTCGGCTTAAAATTACCTCAAACTTAACTAGAATGAAAACAAAACCCTCAAAAATGGATCCAGAAGCCCCAAAAACTCTAGGAACCAGCCTAAACTGGCTGGAAATGACTCAAACCAGCCCTAAACCGGCCAAGAACTCAGACCCCTAATCACCGGCACATAAACTGAGCCCGATTCACCTTGAACCGAACATCCAAAAATCATCATATTTCATAATTGTCTAGGTCCCAAAGTGCTGAACCAGGAACCGGTCCAAACTCCCCAAGAACCGGTCTAAAAACCGGTGAACCGGTCATCCAAAAGAAACCACACTAAACCGGTAGGTTCACCTCGAACCGGCCACCCAAAATTTCCCAAACCCACTTGGTTTGATAGATCTTTTCTTCCCGAATCCAAAATTGGTCCAACTTCCAAAACCAAGCCCATTTGACCACTGGACAGCCGGTCAAATCTCGGTCAACCCTGGCCGGTTCACCCTTAAAAACCCTAATTTCCATTATTAAATTATTAAATCCGAGAGTATCCAATCCCCACTATCCTAGACAGCCCTTATCCCTGGGTTACACTATCCCCCAAAATAACACACTCCATTTCACTGAGTCAACTCGGAAAGATTGACTCATTCCAATAAACACAGGGCCAAGTTGACTCTCCAAGTCAACTCGGCCCAACCTGTGGGCCTAGCCGGCCTGGGCTAGACCACGGCCCAGGCCCGTGGCCTAACACCCAACCAGGCCAGGCCTGGCCCAACCCGAGCCGGCCCAGTCGAGACAAGACCCGGACCCTTCGGGTCCTGTCTCCTTCACCTGGCAACCTGGGTCTCAGACCCAGGTGCCTGCAACTCCACCCCCCTCCCGCTGGAAAAACCACGAAAAACCGGGAGAAAACACTTACCTCCTTCGATCGATCACCCCCAACCACCGAACCCGTCCCAGCGAGCCTCGCAGCTCCGATTAATCGGAGAAAATGGTGTGAAATAGCTTCCAAAATCCGAACTCCCTCTCTTCGGCTACTGCGAACCAGAACGACCCAAAAAAAGCTCGAAGTCTTCACCCTCCTTCACTCGAAGATCGCAATTGATTGAAGGGTTTGGTCAACCCCTCAAATACACACACAAAGGTAAAATAAAACTGGTTGAAATCATTGCACAAGACGTGCAAATCGGCAAAGAACATCATCAAAATACAGTTTCTATCAGATTTTCTGCAAAATTGCTCTTTAGTCCCTTAACCAGTTTTTCTCATGAAAAGGTCCCTAAAATAATTTCAATTCGGCCCAAAAAGTTTTAATTTCCTCACTTTGGTCCCTAACTGAATAAATGAACAAATTCGGATTATTACATTATTAGGTCTTAATTTGTAACAAATTACGATTTTTAGTTTTTAAATTAAGAACTAAAATAGTCACTTTAAAATTTTTTAAAATTTTTTGTCAAAACTTTATTTTTAGTTTTAAAGTTTTAAAATTTTGAATAGTACCAATTTTTTTGATATTTTTCATACCGTTAATGTGTGTATAAATTGATTGGATGTTTACCAAATAGAGTGGAAAAAAAAATGGGTTCAAGTCTTTTATAATTTTTTTATTCTTCATTTACATGAAATTCTAAATATACCTTTAGTTTTACTGAGCAATAAAAAATATAGTGTACTTTTTATAATTTTGGAAGGTTTTGGGTTAAATTTAAAATTTTAGAATGCAAAGTGCTAAATCCCTTATTTTGAGGTGTAAAATGCTAAATTTAAAATTTTGGGATGTAAAATACCAAAACCCCCTATTTTGGTATGCAAAGTGCAAATTAGTCATTTTTGTAGGTGCAAAATCTTTGTCCTTATTTTCATCAATTTGTTTTATGTATGCCATATAACTATATAATCGTGTATTGTAAATTTAATATTAATTAAGACCGGGTGATTTAATTTATTCTTCAATAATAAAATATAAATAAATTTGACTCCCTCACTTGACCAGGAGCTAAAAGTCCATGCACGCAAAGCCCCGCAATTTTCCAATTTTCAACTAAACGTTCAAAGTCAAAAAAAAAAAGGAAAAAAATTCTTTTAAAAGAAGGAAATAAATACCTAAATAGTGGGACAAAGTAAAAATTGAAAAACTCAGTCTATGGTAAAATGAAGACTTATTGAAATTATTTTCAAAACAAAACTGCTAATACCAAATTTATATTCATACCTAGTGACGTGGCAAGGATTTCTTTGCAAAATAATTGGTAAAAAAATGGATTTTTATATAAACTGGATCTTAGTATAGAATAGGGTAACATGTAGATACAAAAATAAATAAACAGCAACAGACCTTTTTGGCTAAATCCAATTTTATACAAGAAATAAGTGATCCCAAGGATCTTTATGGGATTAGATAGGTTGTGGAATTTGATTTAGATTGATTTGATTTGTTTGAAATTAATTTAGATTAAATTTTGTTTGATTTGTTTTAGAAAAAAGTTTTGAAGAAAATATCATGAATTACAGAGCGCAAACTTAGAATAGAGAAACAACAAATTATAGCACGTTACAGTACACTATAACAAATTTCAGGATAATTCTAACTTTTTAGAATTCGAGGATAAATGGAATTTATTTCATTGGGTTTATTAATAGATTTAGAGAATTTTCTCTTGTATAAATTCCATGATTTAAGAAACAAGTTCAAATTCATGAAATAATACTTTTGAAAAATTATAATCAGTAGTACCTTGAATAGGATTAGTCTTAAACTATAAAATAGATAAAAAATATTTGTAAAGACTTCAAAATTTCATATTTTCACTAAAATCTATTTGAAACAATTTAGGGTGTACAAGGAATCAATGGAAAAGGGAAGGAAATTGAAAAGGAAAATATTTTGATGCCAAACCTTGTTTTCTAATTGTCAAGTCTTAGAATCTTACAAGAAAACATGTCTTTGTATTTTGTTTTCATTTTTTTCGTTTCAGAAAACAAAAACAATACCGTGTTTCCCCTTAAAAGTGAAAACAAGTAACGTTACCAGTGGGATTCAAGTCTTTTGAGTCCCGTCTTCACTTCTGCCATTTGAATGCTTACTATTGGTCTAAGCGATATTTGACTTTGATTTTCTGCCTGTTCAGTTTTTTTTTTTCCTCCTCTTTATTTTTTTTTTATATGTAAAGCTCCCCAAAATATCTTTTTCCTGGGTTTGTCTTATTGAAGAAAAATGCCCCGCAGTTTAATATTGCCTTTTTCTGAAAATCAAAGAGGACTAGACCAAGAATAGGAAAGAAATTCGAGAATGCCATGCAACCAAAAAACAAGCTCTCCAGATGGAACACAGAGCCGTGGGTTTGCCAGATGTGGAGGCAGCATGGTGAGGCCGGAACAGCCTTTCCAGCCGGTGGTGGTGGCTGTTGCGGCTAGAGTAGGGTCGTTGAAAGACCGGAGTCCTGGATTTGGCCTGGAGTAGAAATCTCCCTTCCGCGGAAGGCGTCTCTTCTACCTGCATAAAAATTTGATATTTTTTAATTTTTAACTGATTATTTTGTTCGAGACGAGAAACAACTGAAAAATCAGTTTAAAAAAAAATAATTAAAAAATTGGACTTTTAAAATCTGGTTACTATTTTTTCGACCATTTTTACTTTGATTTTTTTCATTTCCCTTAATGCTTAAAAGAAACATACAGTAAAAAAAAAAATTAAAAAAAAATAATCAAAAATATATTTTTAAATTTTTTGACATTTACATATAATTATTTTTTGAGATAATAAAAAGTAAATAAAATATGAAGATTTAAATTATTGTTTTCTATTAACCAAACACCCTTAATGTTTCCTATTAGTATAGTACCATAGAATGATTTTTTATAGAATATGAATGGAAATGAAATGAATCATGATTCTTATAAATATGTTTGGTACACACTGATGAAATGAGAATTCTCATTTTATCATTATGTTTGCTATGTTGAAATAGAGATAGGAAAGTAAAAAACAAAAAATGTTCAAAGATAAAAAATACCCTTTGTTATAAAGGTTTAAAAATTAAAAAAATAACTTTTAATATATTTTAAACGTATTAAAAAAATTAAAAAATTAAATTTTTATTCTAATATTAAAATATTAAATTCATATATATGTGTATTTGTATGTATATATATAATAAGTTATATATATTATATAAATATAATAAAGATATAATATATTACACTATACATTTCATTATAATATAATATAATATATTAATATATAATTTTATAAATGTTGTAATTTTTTATATTTATAAGATATTTTCGATACTTACTTAAAAAGTAAAGAATAATATACTAATTAATATCTAAATAAGAATTTCATCACTGTAGTAAAGAATACGAATTTTTTTATTTAATGGAATTCTCATTCTTTAAGAAATAAGGATTTGTATTTCAAAATACTTATCAAACGCGCTTTTTTAACATTCTCATTCTTATTCTTACTCTCTCAAGAAAATTCCCACTTATCATATATCATTGCATTGATTTACTCTCTGATTCAGGCATAACACATTTTAAATTCTAGTGGCGACGGTGTGAGAGGCCAGTTGTTCCCTGACTAGTGGCATAGGGCGGCTACGGTTCCGATGAGAGCAGCCGCCCCGCCGGGTGCACCCCTCTGCAGAAGGGTTCTACCTGCATAATGCGGTTCGGGGACCAGAAGAGGAAGAGACAGTGCCAAAATCACTGGAACAATGTTTAGAATTATATTTACAACATTACCATTTGTTTTGGTTAATTACTAAGGATAGGCAGCATTTATTTTTTATTATTATTATTATTTAATACTAAAGTGATATTTTCTGGGCAAGAAATCTGGGAAACGCAAATTTCTTCAAAGTCAAACAAATTATTTTGCATGGACTAATAGCCATCCATTTCAAAAATTTAAATTATTTATTTTCAGATTAAGTTTATAGATTTTAATTTTTTGCCAAAAAACCCTTCAATCATTCATGTTTTGATAAAAGATACAAAAATGAAAGGGAGTTTAAAATTTTCTTCATTTCACCGTTAATTTTAAATCATAATTCAAAATAAAGAGAGTTCAAGTATGAATAGAAAGCAATTGAGCAACAAATTATGATTCTACTTTTTTAAAGGACTGCCCGTAAAACGCGAAAAAAATTAAAATATGAAAAAACTTTAACGGTTAAACCAAGTAGGCTCGAGTCGACAACGGACATAAAGTAAACGCATTGCTACTTTCCCAATGTCCGAAAGGAATTCAAAGTTGAAACATTGAGTCAGTCTTAATACCAGTAATAATTATTTAATTATTCTTATAAATACATGCAGTAATTACAAAAGAAGTACTTTTATTTTTATTTTTTAAGAAAATTTACCCAACACTTGAGCAAACTATAACAAACATGCAGATAAAGCTGATTTTATTACAATTTAAATTACCCTAATTTTTTGAAAGAGAATTTTCTAAAAAATTAAATTATTAATCCATACTTATTTAAGCATTAATAATTTGCAAAACTATTGTAATGATGTTGTGGAATGTGTTACGGAACCTACGTCAGATAGAATGAAGAAAAAATATTGGGTTATAAGAAGAACCGTTGCACACCCTAATATGCATTTTTGGAAAAAGAGTAATAATTTCGTGACAGATAACATAAGAATCAATTTCAAGAAACTGGTAAAATAGTGTTGTGACCCACACATGAGTATATTTGGTGTCTCCACAAAAGTAGGTAAGATGATAAGAGGTTGTGAACCTTACTTTGACTAACTCTCCACTTTTACAAGAGCGTAAAGAATTGAAATAGGAAAAAATATTACAGATATTATATTAAATAAAGTAAACAAGGGATATGAAATTATAAAAGAAAGGCACTGCATACCCTAACAATATGCATATTATGTATCAAATTATGGCACCTTAATTACGTGCAACTATGCAAATTTCAACAGTCAAAACACCTTCTATCAACCGAAAAAAAAAAAGAAAAATTATTTTTTTTTTTATAATTGTTTGAAGAACCGCCGTCCATGAAAAGTTAAAAAGGTATTTGCCAACTTTTGCGTATAAATAGCCTCCTCCATGCATTAAGTCTACATGTATTTTGTGGTATCTCTCATTATATACCTATTTATTGTATCATCTTCGCTCGCTCAATAAAAAAGAACAAGGCAAAATGAGAAGTGTGAGGAGTGTTTTACTGATCATAGCACTGGCTTTTCTTCTAAGCTCCAAACCACTTGATGCAGCAGGTAGAACCCTTATGGAGAAAGGCAAGCACAGGCCTCCATCACCGAATCCCGAGTCTCCTGCCGCCTTCTACAATCCCACTCTAGCCGGAATGGTCACAGCCTCCAGCCACAGAATGCCGCCTCCGCCGCATCCGTCGGGGGTGCTCAAGAATTAATCAATCTCTAGTTATCAGAAACAACCATAGGAGGTTCCAGAACTGACCGGGAACAACAAAGCTGCAGATAACGAAATTGTAATAATCTTAACCAACATTCTTTATTGGTTGTTGGGTGCAATTAGGCATAATAAGAAAGGAGTTGAAGCGTATGCTTTTGGTATGTATTCTGATACCCGCAGCAGCAGAGGAATAAAGAATATTGTATTTTACTTAATAATTTTAATTTTGTTTTTTGAGATTGAGAAATAATATACATTTGAAAATAAAATAGTTTCTTTTTACTTAAAAAAATAACATAGGTTGTTGATGAAAATATTGGATTTAGAATAAAAAAACACTTCTCTCCCTTCAGATTTACTTGAATAATATTTAGTTCCATTCATATATAAAAAAATATTTTCTCTCTCTGACTAATAGTTGCTTAACAATTTTATTTTAAAAAATGTAAAATAACATAGTTTCACACATTTTTTTACTCATCTAATTAAAAATTAAAATATTATCTGATCCACTTATTTTTTAATTTCTTATTTTAATTTTTTAAAAATCTCTTTGAAATTTAATTTTATTATTTTTAATTATTAAATAATTTTTATTTCATTATTTTATTATTTTTATTTTCAATATTAAAATAAGAATGACTAAGAACCCATATGTGACTACTAAAATGAATTTTTTATCCTTTTTTAGTCTGCATAAAATAAATATGAGAAAATTACTATGTCAAATAACTCAATAAAATTAATGATTAAGAGGAAATATTTTTATTTAAGATTAAAAAAGATTTTCATTTAATAACATTTATATTCTCAAAATATCCTTATTATTACAATTGTTATAAATATAAATTTATATAATTACAAGTATACATCTACATAGTTATTTCAAGAACTTTTAACTTTACAGATATATATCTGTAAATTTACAAATATATACTTGTAATTCACAAGTTTATACTTATAATTACACATATTTATACTTGTAAAAATTGTAATATTACATATATTTTGAGAATATAAATATTCTTAATTTTTAAATTTTTTTATTCAATAATAGTTATAATAATAGTAATATTTAAAATATATAAATATTTTTAACTAATAATTTTCTTCTTCTTAACCTAAATGAAAATATTTTAGATTTTAATCTTCTAGATAATTAAAATTAGAAAACCGTCCTAGTGGGTCCATTTAACTGTAGTAAAATTGAATACGACTCAACTTTTGGCCTTTCGGAGTAATTTGCAGTCTGACTTTCGAGTTCCAAGTTGAAGTCCCTTCCCGCCCCATGACCTCGTCTCCCTGCCCTCCCCCTCCCTTACGGAATGATAAATCTAGCGGTAGGAAAAATAGAAATGCAGTTAGCATTTATATTGATACAAGTGAATAAAATAATTATTACATCCATTTTAATTTTGCAATGGCTAATTTTTGGGCCATTTACCTTTTTACCATTGATTGATGTGCAATAAAAATTCAAACAAATTTAATAAATCTCCTTCCGTCAGAAACCCAACAAAATCACAAACAGAAAATTTGGTTTGACATCAAGCCTTTCCCTGCTTTTCTCATCCCATTCTCTACCATCAATTTATCGTCCACTCGAATTTGATTTCAATTTGGTCCTAGGGATGTGATCAATCAATGAATTTCTACAAAGGGAACTTACTTTCTGCACCACCTTTGATCAATCGAATTTCATTTATATGGTTTTTCTGTGTATTACATGTTTTCAATAATCACCGGGTTTTTAGATTTAAACTTATTGTTAAAGCTAAGCTTGACTCAATTGATAAGTGTTTTATAAAGTGTTTCAAGTGTTTTTAGGTCTAATACCTCACCCTCAAACCCAATAAAACAAAATAAATTTTAACAATTCAAACAAATTCTTAACTGAGAAACATAGAGAGATGAGGAGAGAAAAGTTGCAAATTATTTTTTATGAAAATACCCATTTTACACGTGCCTAGTAATTTAATGATATTTTTAGGAGCAATATTATTGTCTTTCACAATAAAGTGAAAAATATTGTGTAATTATATACTTATAGACATTAATTTTTTGTAAGAGAATAGAATACTGTCTTTAAAAATAATATTAAATAACTATTAATATTATCATATAAATTTTTAAAAAATTATAATAATCATAATGGAATAATATTTTTAGATTAATTAAATTAATTAGAGTCCAAGTTGCTGATATACGACCATTCAAATTTTCAATATTAAAACTCTCCTTAAAAGACGCCACCAGTCAACGGTCAAAAACACTTGCATGACACGTCTGACCCTCAAAGCACAACAACTTTAGTGTGCCTATAAATGCCCTCCACGCCTTCTGCATCTCTGCATTCATTCATACATTTGTCAACTTGTGCCCTCAATTTGCAGACGACAGATAAACATGAGACAACTCAACATTGTCTTCCCCACTCTAGTGCTAGTTTTCCTCCTGAGCATCAACACCCACCAAGCTTGTAGACTTTTGGAAGGAGAGAAAGATGAGTGGATGAAGGAGGAAAGTTTGCTCCTTCAATCTCTCCAAAGAGGCGCTGGCAACACCGGGCCGTTTTCCAATCCCAGCACATACACTCCAGCAAGTAGCACCACAAGGATCGCCGCCACCATTGGTCAAAGAGGCTTTGCTGGCCACACCACACCACCGCCAGCAATGTCTCATGCTTCTCGTGACCCACAGATCCCAATTCTCTTAACATCTCTGCAGAGAGGTCCTGTCACACCATCAGCACCAAATCCTGGCACCAACATTCCAGCAAGTAGTAGCACAAGGATTGCTGCCACCATTGGCCAAAGAGGCTTTGCTGGCCACACCATGCCACCACCACCACCACCAACATCTTATGCTTCTC
The DNA here is from genome assembly GCA_911865555.2 of Thlaspi arvense. Lineage (NCBI taxonomy): Eukaryota > Viridiplantae > Streptophyta > Magnoliopsida > Brassicales > Brassicaceae > Thlaspi > Thlaspi arvense. The sequence continues at coordinate 54,718 of CAJVSB020000026.1, read as the reverse complement.
ATGACCTACGAATCTCAACTCTCTTAACATCTCTACAGAAGGGTCCTGTCACACCATCAGCGCCAAATCCTGGCACCAATATTCCGGCAAGTAGCACGACAAGGATAGCTGCCACCATTGGCCAAAGAGGCTTTGCTGGCCACACCATGCCATCGCCACCAACACATCATACTTCTCATGACCCACAGATCTCAACTCTCTTAACATCTCTACAGAAGGGTCCTGTCACACCATCAGCGCCAAATCCTGGCACCAACATTCCGGCAAGTAGCACCACAAGGACTGCCACCACCATTGGCCAAAGAGGCTTTGCTGGCCACACCATGCCACCACCACCAATGTCTCATACTTCTCATGACTCACAAATCCCAACTCTCTTAACATCTCTACAAAAGGGTGCTGTCACACCATCAGCGCCAAATCCTGGCACCAACATTCCGGCAAGTAGCACCAAGAGGACTACCGCCACCATTGGCCAAAGAGGCTTTGCAGGCCACACCATGCCACCGCCACCAGTGCCTCATGCTTCTCATGACCCACAAATCCCAGCTCTCTTAACATCTCTACAGAAAGGTCCTGTCACACCATCAGCACCAAATCCTGGCACCAACATTCCGGCAAGTAGTACCACAAGAACCGCCACCACCATTGGCCAGAGAGGCTTTGCTAGCCACACCATGCTGCCACCACCACCAAGGCCTCATGCTTCTCGTGACCCACAGATCCCAATTCTTTTAACATCTCTACAAAGGAGTCCTATCACACCATCAACGTCAAATCTCGGCACTAACATTCCAGCAAGTAGCACCACGAGGACCGCTGCAACCATTGGCCAAAGAGGCTTTGTTGGCCACACCACACTACTGCCACCTTCACCACCATCTCCTTATACTTCTCATGACTCACAAGCTCCAATTCTCTTAACATCTCTATAAAAGGGTCCTGTCACACCATCAACTTCAAATCCCGACCCCCATATTTCAACAAGTACCTTTAGCCAAAAGGCTTTCGCTAGTCATGCTATGCCACCGCCACCAACTATGTCTGCTACTTGTATATCCGCAAGTCATGGCTACATCTAGTTTGCCACTTGTAGGTGTTCTCAAAGAGGGTACAATTGCCTTCACAACTGTCATTATAAATTACCTTACAAATAGTTAGAAGTTTAGGAAAATAACAAAATAAAGGAGAGTACGGTAAGATAGTAGAACAAGCCAAATAGTAAATTAATTATGTTTTCTTCATTCTTTAATTATGTATTGTTGTAATATGTATAATAAAACTGAGGCATACAATAGGATGCTCTTGGTTTTCTATTAATTCAATTTACTATTATTACACGCCATTCCGCCAATTTTGTCCAATTTAATTTTAATTAAGTGCAATTTTAGAATTGTTCCTAATTGTGACACAAGAAACTAATCAGTACAATTATCATAGAGATGAACATATAATGACATATTGTGCACGACTTCATACCTTGAAAGTCCTAAAGCTGCTTTTTGCAGTTCCCAACAACCCTGGGATAGTAGCTACAAAGAAAAAATAAAAATATTCTAACGGTAAGCCCAGAATTAATTAATAAATAAATTGCATATTAGACCACTTTTTCTAAACCTTTCTTCTCCTTCAGTTTATCCAAACCTTACCAGCGGAAATGTTCAAATTGAGCATTTATATTTAATATGGTAAACTTAAAATTAATGGAGTCAGTAGGAATTAGTGGCAATTGGTCGGTGTGGGATGGGGTGAGTATTTCATATTCCAAAACCACTCGCCCACAGTTTTGAATGTCAGGTCAGAAAAGAAGTTGGGTTCACGTTGGGTCGGATAACGTCTAGCGGTGTTTTTCTTTATTATAATATATAGAAATAATATTTATTATCTTATTATTAAGACAGATTATAGGAAATTAACACATTATATATATTACGATAATTATCTTAATGATGAAATTTCTGGAGACAAGATGCGTTAGACTCCTGAACACGTGCACTGCAGGTAAGGGCTGTTAAAATAGTGGGATTTTAATTTGAATTAAACATAAATTTGATCTAAATTTTAAGTTTAAATTTGATTAAAATATTTAATATATTAAATTTGATTATAAATATATATAAATTAAAATAAATAAATCAAATATAAAATTAAATAATTTAATCTATTAAATATTTTAATCTAAATTTTAATGATATTTTGAATTAATATTTTATATATAATATTAATAAATTTAGACTTATATGGATTAAATTGAAAAAAATTAAAAATATTAGAGATTAATATTATTAATAGAATAGAGTTGATAAATTTAAATATAAAAAATTGTTATTTTTTGTATTGTAATTTTTTCACAGATTTCAAATTATTAAATAAATCTAAATATAAATTAATATATATAAATTTTACGAGTCTGGATCGAATTTAAATATATAAATGAATAACCAAAATTAAACTTAAATTTATTTAATTTAATTTAAATATGAGCCATCGACATAATTACCGTAAATAAAGAAAGCCAAAAATGCTTCTTCTAACCATCGAAAATGAAACCAAAAGTAAAAGCTTGACTTCTTATTACTTCTGGGAAGCGCTTTTGACGGTTGACTGGTGGGGTTTGAAAATTGAAACTGTACGGAATATAGTCCATTTTATTGAATCGTTTATCCAAACAGCCGCTTGAATCAAAGAATGGCCAACAAACTTACGCAACGTAATGCCAAATCGTTGCTCTTCTTCCTTTTTTTCATCTGTTTTCCATTTTCTTGAAGTTTTCGTGGAAGAAAGTTATTCTATTTGTTTGAAATTTGCTTAATTTTTTCCTTTTTCTGAAGTCATTTTGCGTGCTAACAAGGGCCAGATGACTGTCCAATAAAACAAAATTGAATTCAAATAGCCGCCTTAGAAAATTTTAATTTTAAAAATTTAATTTGCTAATTGAAAAAAATCAAATTTTTTTTTATAAAAATGAGGGTGAGCCATGTTTGCTAAAATGGAAAAATTAAAACAGTGTGATATTAATATTAATCAAGGCCCATTAATTTAATTTACTTTCAAATAAAATATAAATAAATTTGAACTCTCTCTCTCTCTCTCTCTCTCGACCAGGAACAAAAGCCCATGCACGCAAAAGCCCCGCAATTTTCTAATTTTCAACAAACCGTTCAAAGTCAAAAAAGAAAAATCGTGTGAAAGAAGGAAATAAATACCAAATAGCAGGAGAAGATGAAAATTGAATGACTCAATCTGTGGTAAAATGAAGAGTTATATGTGAAATTATTTTCAAAAGAAAATTGCAGGTACCAAATTTTTATCATATCTAGTGACGTGGCAAGGGTGTCTTTGTCAAATAATCGAAAAATGGATTTTTATATAAACTCACAGCTTAGTAGGATTGGGTGATATGGAGCTAAAACCCTTTAATTCAAAGGTCTTAATAAGTCTTTGTTAATAGGTCTATATATAAATAGATTAGATTTGGAGCAAATCAACTGTGTCCGAATTTTAATATGACTAATTATTTTTATATTTGAATTCAATCAAAATTCTAAAAAAATTATATTTATTAAAATATTTCCAAATCCGATAGATAATCCAAAATATAATAAGAAGATCTAATTTACAGAAAATAATATTTTTTTATACTTAAATGCTTCAACTTTATTCTATCAATTATATTGATCCTTAAATTTTTTGATTTTCTCAATTTAATCTTTAAATTTTAAATATTTTAATATTATATATATAATTATTAATTTAATAAAAAATATTAAAATTCAAATCTACATCTTTAATAGATTAGATTACTTAATGTCATATCTGATTCACTTATTTTAAATTAAAGATATTTTTTTATTAGATCTAATCAATTGAATATTTTAATCGAATTAAAATTCTAAAATTTAGATTAAATTCATATTAAAATCTGCCACATTGACAACTTTAATAATTAGATAAGTTCATGGACATCCCCTATGTTGACAATCTCTCTACACCCCCAAAGGAACAACTTATAATTTCTAAGGAAGGTTGGATCGTCAGTTGCCCCTAAAAGAACTAAGATATCCTAGAGACACTGGCCTAGGGCGTCTTTGCAAAAACTTTTGTTTTTAGCTTTTCAACTTCTCAATAATTAAAAATCAATTTTAACTATTTGCAAATCAACTTTTAACTTTGCTTCTCTAAATTTATATAGATAAAAGTAGAAGTTTTGAAGTTGAAAAATGAGTATTTTTAGTTTCAATGATATAATTATAAATAAATAAAAGTTTTTACAGTCAAATTTTTGACATTTATGCACTGACATTTTTTCTATTTCCTCCGCCAAACTTCCATCCTCTGCCAGCTGTTGCTTGCCTTTGGCAACCCACAACCAACCACCATTGCAACCTAGTCGCCCGCCACGTTCATTACCTGGTCACCAGCCACCTTCATTAAAGATATAGCAGAGGCCCAAGCTTCTCTTTCAATCTGGGTTTGCCCCTGTTGCAAAAGTGGGTTTGTGGAGGCGGTGGACTATCAACGCCTATTCGATCCACCCCCTTGATTTTCCAACTCTGCCAATGCACATATCAGAGAACAACTCTTTGGATTCCTATCAAAGTTCTTTATGAGGTTGGGCTACGATTGGCTACTCAAAGAGCCGAAGCAAATCGAAAGCAATGGCTTTGGCCACTAGGAGTCATCATTAGGGCCGATAGCTATGGAATTAGACATTTTGATAATTTTAAACAAAAATTTCTTTATAAACAAATTATACAACTTATATTTTAAATATCTATTTCATTATTTTCGATAACTTCTTAATATAATTTGGAAACACATCCCACTTCTAGAATAATTAACTTTAATCCAACTTTTTTTTAATTTCAACTACTAATTTTACAAAAGTCTTTTCTAATACTCCCTACTTCTTCTACATCAAGCTTCCTGGAGTCTCAGCTGTCTAAAGTCCACAAAATTCCCTTCTTGGGCCTCGACCCTAAAGGCCGCTGGATCTGGAGGCTTTGCCATTGTGCAATCCAACTCCATTGGACCTTGTGTCTGCCCTATGCAGATCCATTACTCCATTAGTCCAGTCTACGAAACCATTTTGGACCTCCGATCGTTGGACCGCACTGATCCCCTCTTGCCCCACGGTGTGGTCCACGTTACTACATTCAAACTACTCTCATTCTCTTAGGTCCACCGTTGGAGCCCTCATAATTCCTCATCCTTCCGTTTTTTTCCTCCCCCGATTGACGCATCACTCCTGTCACTATCCTCGGTTCCAAACTGAGGGTGCTTATTCTTTCAAGGACTAAGAGAGTTGGAGGTGTGTAACCAAAAAAAAAGAAAAAAAGAGTTGGAGGTGGGATTTTCACGGTTTGATTTTTTTTAATAAAATTATATTATACTAATTATTTTATTTTTTTAATGTTAAAATTAAAATCATACCTTTTAATACCAGTATCATTATTTTAGTTTTATTCAATTTTGGTACGATTCGATACGGTTTTTATAATTTTTTAATTATATTAAAATATTTAAGTAAACTAATAAAAATTTTACAAAATTACACAACAAATATTTTTATAGTATATAACGCATATGAAAAAATCAAATTATTTTAAAATTATATAATGTTAATAATTTCCCGCATTTAAGGATTTAATTTCAAAAATTTCATTAATAACTATCTATAATTTTATATTCTCGATCTCACAATATATTAGAAACAAATTAAAAATCATATGAAAATAATGAAAAATTCAATTTTGTTTAATCTAATTTAATATGAAACTTTTAATAAATTTAATTAAAAACTTACCATTATTAAATGATTTAATTAACTTTCATATAATATAAATATTTTAATTGATAATTTATAATCCAATTATTTAGAAATTTAATAATTTTATATATAATATAAATAATTTAATAGATTATTATGCATAATATATTAGTATGGTATAGTTTAAACTTTAATTTTATTTTTCTTTAAATATGTATTCATCATTTTACACTTATTTTTTATTAATAGTTAAAATATAAAATTCAACAATTTTTTTAAAAAATTTAAAAATTAATTCTCAATTATTTGTATTTATTTGGAAATGGTAATTTTTTTAACTTAAATTTTTTTATGGAGGAAAAAAAGTCCAATACTTAGTTCAAATTTCTTTACATGTAATTTTTTTATTTAATTTTTTTCTATAATTACTTTTAAGATCTATTAAGTGAGACTTTTTATTTATTTATAATGAAAATGTGTATTTAAGAAATTTTTTTTTAAGTTAAAGCTTATTATGTGTTAGGTAGTTTATGAAATTTAAATTAGATAATAAATTGGTAAGTGATTTATTATATTATAACATAAATTAGATAATAAAAAAAATAAAAAAAAAGAATAATCTCATTCTCTAATAAATGTATAAGTTAATAAATTAGTTATAAAAGTATAAAATATATATTAAAATCATTTTTACACTTCAATTCATAATATTTATACTTATTTTTCATATAAGTTCTTAATCGTTTAATTTATTTAATTTACTATTAAATTATAATTAATACTTTAAAATTTAATAATTTTATATATGATATAAATAATTTAATAAATTATTACATGTAATATTCGATTTAATATGATTTTTTAAAAAATTTATAAAACTAAAACTGTACTAAAATATATAATACAGTATTACCTAATACCATAATTTATAAATTTTTTTAAAAAAGTATAACTTTCAATTCAATATAATTTTAAAAGTCATGAACATTTTTAGTTAGAGGTCAGGATATTCTATTTTATTAAGAATTAATAGTTTACTTGAATTTCAATGGCAGAAAATGATGATTCATATTAAGTGCGACTCCATCCAAAGCAAGTCTCTCTTTTAAATCGGCCCTTTAGGAATGGGCCTTCCCTCCTATTAACGTGAGGCCTCTTCTAAAGTTGGACTAATTCGGATCACTCCGTGGTAACTAGTTTTTTTTTTTTTTTTTTTAAATTCTTTTGCCCCTCTTGTACGCCAAAAAAAAAAAAAAACTGCAAATTTCTCCATCTTGGTCGCAGGCTCCACCCTTGGCCATGCTGCTCTCTTCATTATTTGCACAAGTGCTTATTTTTTTTTATTTTCTTTCCGGATTGTGCTCTGTTCACCGACTAGAATAGAATTATGAGGATTTGGGCCACAAAAAATTCTGGGCTCGCAGGCCTCCTTAGCGAATGACCGAATCTGAAAGCCCGTCAACTTAATTTCTTTACAATTTCTCTTAATTTCACCGTGTAATTACCAATTAGAAATTTCTTCATTGTTTCTTGGCGTTCGCACTATCATTTACGAACAACTTACCCTTAGTTTCTGTGCAAATTCTTCGCAAAATAGTAGTAAGAATATTCCCCTAAAATTCTCAAAAGAGATGCAATTGGAACCGCCGTTCTCTTCCCACTCTCTCTGCTATATATAGAGCAAAGAGTCACGCACAAGACACCTAAACAATTTGCCCTCTAATATGACTCCTCTTGTCCTTATTCTAACCGTTCTGTGTGCAACCGCCCTTCTTTATGGGGTTCCAGTTCCCTCTGAAGCTACCAACATCCATCCTGAAAAAGAGCCAGCCAATATGGGAAGTGAAAAGATTCGTTTTCAGTCTCTGAGCAAGAAACCTTATAATCCTCCCGGACCAAATCCGATCCACCACAGCACCGTTCATACGAAGAGACCACCCAAATCCACCGCTCCAAAAGGTTTCGGCGCGCCGCTAATCAACATATGCAGCTTGCACCACTCGCTCCTCCCATTCATGTCCAGCCTCAAATTTATTTGGGTAGAAGTTTCTCCATCCCTGGTACGTCAAGACTGTTGGATTGACAAATTAGGGGTTTTTACATCCCAAGTATACGCCAAGATGCAATGATCCATCCACAATGTCATCACCCAATATGCCATATGGTTTAGTCCTGTGATAATTTGGAATTCTTTGAAATGGATGTGAATTAAATATGTTGTGTTTGATTTGTGACTAATGAATAAGCAATTTTCAGGTGCGCTTCACTGGAAGTTTAAATGGAGTGATGAGGTAGAAGAATTGTGAAGTGTTGTCCCAAAAGGCAACCCAAGAGGGGGTGAATTGGGTTTTTATCGCGGAAGTTAAGTGTGTAAAAAAAATTAAAAACAATAAAAATATTGAATCAAATAAACTAATACAATTCACCCAATAATAAATATAAAACAATTTCAAGTAAAGTTAAGAGAGTAAGGATAAGAGATGCAAACTCTTTTATAGTGGTTCGACTTGCTATCCAAGTCTACGTCCACTCCTCGAGCTCCAACTAGCCGAGGTTCCACTAAGTCTCTTGCACTTGACGGAGGCAAGAAATTCCGAATACAAACAAAGTCCCTTGCACTTGGCGGAGGCAAAAAATCTCGATTACAAAGCCTTTGATTCGGTGAGCTTCAAACACCAATACAAATAGAAATGAAGATGAAGTAGAAATGTAGCAATTCCTCTTAAGTAGGATTAGCTACCACTCATGTACAAAATGATCTCACTTCAAATAGGCACTCTCATGAATAAAACAATTTCCTTTATGCACTATTTGATCTAGTAATAAACAATATAACACAAAGAATTAGAGAGAGATTGAAGAGGCTTTGAGAGCTTGTTGTTGTGTATTTTTTCCTTCAATCCATGCTCCTTTTATAGGCAAAAACACCAAGGAGACGTTGGCCTTTGTAGAAGACAAAATCATTTCTCAACAGTAACTGCACATTGGCTCGATTCAAAAATTCAAATAAAATGGATCCGAGCGTTCAAAAAATCTTAAAATATTCTTGAATACTCCTCATTGAGTCTATTTTCAAATACAAAAAGAATCATTCAATTATTGTGCACCGTTTGAGAGAAATCATCAAATCTTCAACGACATGCCAGACTGTAAAATTACTTTTGTCAAAAGTTGTTGGCCAGGTTCAAAATTGTCTAGAAATTTGAATTTGTATTCAAAAATAACAAATTATATATATTTGAAAAGCTTATAACGTCTACTTTCATTCAAATTTGGATTCGTGTGAATTTGACTTTTATATTTTGAGATATTGTAAAAATACTATAGTATACTCATTTTGTTTGCTGACAGTGCAACTCAGCAGAATGGCCCACTTTGAAAAATTATATCTATCAAACTATAAGTGTAAAATGTGCAAATAATATATGCATTTAAAGCTCAACACGTCTAATTTACAAATAAAATTAATTTAGAATTTTATTTATATTATAAATTATATTTTACTAATTAAAACCAATATCGTGTAGATTTCAAGAAAGACTTTTTCAGAAAATAATATATGAAATTGATATAATAAACTGCTTTAATACAAAAGAATATATATGATGAATTATATATCAAAATAAAGATACTTGAGTGTAGTTTCATATAAAATTAACTTTATAATTTTTTGACTTTTCTATAATAAGATATAATTAATTTACTACACACATGTCTAATTTGACAGCTTCACAATTTAGTACATGTAATGTATGTAGTTAAACAATAAACTTAATATTATAAATTGTTCATATTATTCATTATATAAATATATAATAATTTTAATTTGTTTTGTCATTATCAAAATAAATATGAAATCTTGAGACCAAAAAGGGGGAGATTGTTAGCCTCAAGATTTCATATTTATTTTGAACTTGGCCAACAACTTTTGACAAAAGCAATTTTACATGCTGGCATGTCGTTGAAGATTTGATGATTTCTCTCAAACGGTGTACGATAATTGAATGATTCTTTTTGCATTGGAAAATAGACTCAATGAGGAGTATTCAAGAATATTTTAAGATTTTTTGAACGCTCGGAGCCATTTTATTTGAATTTTTGAATCGAGCCAATGTGCAGTTATTGTTGAGAAATGATTTTGTCTTCCACAAAGGCCAACGTCTCCTTGGTGTTTTTGCCTATAAAAGGAGCATGGATTGAAGGGAGAAATACACAACAACAAGCTCTCAAAGCCTCTTCAATCTCTCTCTAATTCTTTGTGCTATATTGTTTATTACTAGATTAAAGAGTGCATAGAGGAAATTGTTTTATTCATGAGAGTGCCTCTTTGAAGTGAGATCATTTTGTACATGAGTGGTAGCTAATCCTACTTAAGAGGAATTGCTACATTTCTACTTCATCTTCATTTCTATTTGTATTGGTGTTTGAAGCTCACCGAATCAAAGGCTTTGTAATCGGGATTTCTTGCCTCCGCCAAGTGCAAGGGACTTTGTTTGTACTCGGGATTTCTTGCCTCCGTCAAGTGCAAGAGACTTAGTGGAAACTCGGCTAGTTGGAGCTCGAGGAGTGGACGTAGACTTGGATAGCAAGTCGAACCACTATAAAAGAGTTTGCATCTCTTATCCCTACTCTCTTAACTTTACTTGAAATTGTTTTATATTTATTATTAGGTGAATTGTATTAGTTTATTTGATTCAATATTTTTATTGTTTTTAATTTTTTTTACACACTTAGTTTCCGCGATAAAAACTCAATTCACCCCCTCTTGGGTTGTCTTTTGGGACAACAATTAGTATCAGAGCAAGGCTCTATATATTGGCCTTAAAAAGTCTTTAGAGTAAGATCATACATATGGCAACTATTGGTACACATGGGGTTATGGAAGGTCAATCAATTACTAGACCACCTTTCTTTAATGGTAGTGATTATGGTTATTGAAAAATTAGAATAACCATTTATCTTCAACAAATGGATTATGAGATTTGGAATATTATTGAATAAGGATATAAATCTCCCATGATAGTTAAGGAGAATGAACTTATTGTTAAAGAGAAGAAAGATTGGGATGAAAATGATAAAAGAAATTTTACAACTAATGCAAAAGCAATGAATACATTATTTTGTGCTCTAAATAGAAATGAATTTAATAGAGTCTCTACATGTAAAACGGCACAAAATATTTGGAGAACTCTTGAAATAACACATGAAGGTACAAGTAGAGTTAAGGACACAAAACTCAATATGCTTAAACATGAGTATGAACTCTTTATGATGAAACCAAGTGAATCTATTAAAGAAATGTATACTCGTTTTACGGATATTATTAATAGTATGATTTCTCTTGGTGAAAGTTTTAATGATAAAATTCTTATAAAGAAAATTCTTAGGATTCTACCAAAGAGTTGGGCTCCAAAAGTGGCCGTCATACAAGAAGCGAAAGATCTCTCCAAGGTTTCTATTGAAGAGCTTCTAGGGTCACTAATGACCTATGAAATGACTCAAAGAAATGAAGAGGAGGAAGAGCCAAAAAGAGGAAGGAGTGTTGCTCTAAAGTCTACTATGAAAGAAAACTCCAATGATAGTGAAGTAGAAAGTGATGATGAAATTGCATATATTGCAAAAAGAGTCACTAAACTACTCAAAAGAAGAAATTTGAAAGGAGACAAAGGAAATGTGATCAAAAAGAAAATCTTTCCAAGAAAGATATTGTATGCTATGCATGCAAGAAACGTGGGCACATAAAACCGGATTGTCCACTTCTAAAGAAAAAGAAGAAGAAGGAAAAAGAAGCCATGAAAGCCACCACTTGGGATCTAAGTGATGAAAGTGATTCGGTGGATGAATCAGGTGGAAGTGACATTGCTAACTTATGTCTCATGGCTACTAGAGAAAGTGATAATGAGGTAAGTTAATCTTTTTCTACTTCTAGCACTTCAAATTTATCTTATAATGAGTTATTATATGCATGTGATGAACTACAAAATGAATTAGCAAATCTTGGAAAGAAATATAAAGATTTGAAAAAGAAGTTTTCAAATATTTCTAATGAAAATGCTAGTTTGAAAAATGAAAATGATAATTTGAAAACTCAACTTACTTTTATATCTAAGAATGAAACAAATGATATATTGAGAAAAAGAGTTGAAGAGCTTACAAATGCTTTATCTAAATTTACTCAAGGAAAGAAAAATTTAGATAAATTACTTGCTACTCAAAGATATGGTTTTAATAAAACCGGATTAGGTTACAAGGCTTGTCAAGGACAAAAGTTTTATAAAAATTATTTTGTAAAAAGTTCTTATCAAGGTAGTCCATTTATTACATCTTATTATTGTGGTGGAAAGGGACATTATGCATGTGATTGTTCATTAAAAAGAAAATTGTTTGTTGGGCCTAAAAATATTTTAGTTCCAAATGATTATAAATGGAAAGGAAAATGTAACATTGCATCTATTTGGGTTCCTAAGGGAACATATGCTAACATTGTTGGACCCAAGAAAGTTTGGGTATCAAAAATCAAAACCTAATTTATTTTTATAGGAGATTTGTATGAAGAGCATCACAAGAAAGAATAAGTGGTTTTTGGATAGTGGATGCTCAAGACATATGACAGGAGATTATATAAAATTTAATTCTATTTCAAAAATAGATGGAGGGTATGTGACTTTTGCCTTAAGAGATGAAAATGTATATACTATTGATTTTGATCATTTGATTGAACAAAATATGAAATGTTTGAGTGCTTTACATGATGAATCTTGGTTATGGCATAAAAGGTTAGGTCATTGTAGTATAGATATAATTTCTAAACTTTCAAGAAAACAACTACTCATTGACTTACCTAAACTCAAATTTGATAAAGATAAAATTTGTGCTCCTTGTCAATTGGGAAAACAAAGAAAAACTTATTTTAAATCTATAAATATAGTCTTTACATCTAGGCCTTTACAACTCTTACATTTAGATTTATTTGGACCTTCTCAAATTGCTAGTCTTGGTCGAAAACTTTATGCTTTTGTAATTGTTGATGATTTTTCAAGATTTACTTGGGTATTATTTTTGACTCACAAGAATAAAGCATGTTCTCAATTTTTAAAATTTTGTAAAAGAGTTCAAAATGAGAAAAGTTATATGATTTCAAAAATTAGGAGTGATCATGGTGGGGAATTTGAAAATCTTTGTAATACATATGGATATGAGCATAATTTTTCTACACCTAGAATCCCACAACAAAAATGGAGTTGTTGAAAGAAAAAATAGAACTTTACAAGAAATGACTCGATCTATACTTAATGAATACAAGCTACCTAAATATTTTTTGGCCGAAGCGGTTAATACGGCTTGTTATATTTTAAATCGAATTCTTATTAGACCAATTCTTAAGAAAACTCCTTTTGAACTTTGGTTTGCTAGAAAACCTAAGATTGGTTATTTTAAAGTGTTTGGATGTAAATGTTTTATTTTAAACACTAAAGATAATCTTGGCAAATTTGATACAAAATCGGATGAAGGTATATTTTTAGGTTATTCAATTACTAGTAAAGCTTATAGAGTTTTTAATAAAAGAACTAATGTAGTTGAAGAATCTATGCAAGTTACATTTGATGAAATTGATCCATTTTTGCAAAATGTTATATATCATGATGTTGATGATGATTTAGTTAATTTAAATATTAATGATAAAGAAAAAGAAATTAAAAATCCCCCTAGTATAGAAAACTTCGATGAAACTCCACATAGTGATTTGCCAAAAGTTTGGAAGTATAAATCTAGTCACCCTAAAGAACAAATTATTGGTGATCCTAGTGATTATAGGAAGACTAGAAATCAATTGAAAAATATTTGTGAACATTTGTATTTTATTTCTCAAATTGAGCCCAAAACTATTAATGATGCTATTAATGATGAAAATTGGGTTCTAACTATGCAAGAAGAATTAAATCAATTTGAAAGAAATAAAGTTTGGGAATTAGTGCCTAGACCTAGTGATCACACGGTTATTGGAACCAAATGGGTGTTTAGAAATAAACTTGATGAATCCGGTAATATAATTAGAAATAAGGCAAGACTTGTAGCTCAAGGTTTCAATCAAGAAGAATGAATAGATTATGGAGAGACTTTTGCTCCCGTAGCTAAACTTGAAGCTATTAGAATATTACTTGCATTTGCATCTCATATGAATTTCAAACTATTTCAAATGGATGTTAAAAGTGCCTTTCTAAATGGTTTTATTGTTGAAGAGCTTTATGTTGAACAACCACCAGGTTTTGAAAATGAGAAAAATGTTGATCATGTTTACAAACTTTCAAAAGTTTTATATGGTTTGAAACAAGCTCCTAGATCATGGTATGAAAGGATTTTAAAATTTTTATTAGAAAAATGGATTTTCAATGGGAAAAGTAGATAATACTCTTTTCATAAGAAAAGAACATGATGATTTACTTATTGTTCAAATTTATGTGGATGATATTATCTTTGGAGTTACCAATGAATCTTTATGTGAAAAATTTGCCTCTTCTATGCAAAATGAATTTGAAATGAGTATGATGGGTGAGTTAAATTTCTTTCTTGGTTTTCAAATAAAACAACTCAAAGAAGGGATTGTGATAAATCAAGCTAAGTAAACTAAAGAGTTACTAAAAAGATTTGGGATAGATAATTCTAAGATCATGAGAACTCCTATGAGTACTTCAATCAAACTTGATGAAGATATTAATGGAAAACCTATAGACATCAAGTTATATAGAGGTATGATTGGTAGTTTATTGTACTTAACTACTAGCCGTCCCGATATCATATTTAGTGTTTGTTTGTGTGCTAGATTTCAAGCAAATCCAAAAGAATATCATTTGTATGCCGTCAAAAGAATTCTTAAATATCTTAAAGGAACTGTAAATGTAGGATTATTTTATCCTAGAGGAACCTCATTTGAACTTACTAGTTATTCGGATGCGGATTTTGGAGGATGTAAATTAGATAGAAAAAGTACTAGTGGAACTTGTCATTTTCTTGGAAAATCTTTAGTTTCTTGGGCTAGTAAGAAACAAAATTCAGTTGCATTATCTACAGCCGAAGCAGAATATGTAGTCGCGGGAAATTGTTGTGCACAAATTTTATAGATGAAACATACCTTACTAGATTTTGGATTTAAATATGAACACATTTCTATTAAGTGTGATAATACTAGTGCCATCAATATTTTTAAGAATCTTATTCAACATTCAAGAACAAAACATATTGATATTAGACATCACTTCTTGAGAGATCATGTTCAAAAAGGTGACATAACACTAGAATTTGTGAATACCGAATATCAATTAGCGGATATTTTTACAAAACCCCTTAATGAAGAAAGATTTTGTTTTATTAAAAGAGAACTTGGTCTTATAGACTCAAGTATATAGCTAATATTATTTGCATCAATTCTTTTTTGAAAGAAAAATCTCTAAATATTTTCATGCATATATTGAGGGGAGTTTATATAGTTTATCTTTTTGATGATGTCAAAAAGGGGGAGAAATTACATGATATGTGCTTAATAAATTTCTTACATTACATATTTGTTTTGTCATCACCAAAATAAATATAAAATCTTGAAACTAACATGAAGATGATCCTGGAAGGGAGAAAGCGATTCCCAGTTATTTATTGTTTGTTTATTTACCAGTACAGCGTGGTGGGAGAATATTTAAAGGCTTAAGAAAGCATGTTGAGGTAGAAGATATGTTTACTATTAATCCACGTAATTAGTGGATAATCGATCTAGTCTGCTAAGGATGTAGTATGCACTTGGACCGAATCTAGAATCTAGAATCTATTAACAAGATGCAATCCCATTGCAAGCCAGTATTATCTTTAGAAATACAGGAAATACATGGTTAAATCCGAATTGGATCCCGGCTATTAATACTCGTTTTTATTTTCCACTAAATTTATTCAACAACAACCTTGGAGTGGGATCCACATCTGACCTAACTTGATCGAGACCGGACTTGAATTCTACCAGATTCAGATTGAACCCATGAATTTGGCTTTTAACGGGTCACATGAATTTAGATGGTGACTTCAAATCCAGATTGAGCCCACAAAGGGTCATATCCGAGTTGAAACATTGTTTATAAGGCTAAAATATTAAATAAATGGCCTATCTCCAAAATTAAGAAACGTGGACGGCATGATTTTATCTATTTTTGGTCCTCTGAATAAATGATATGTCGCAATTTATGAGCCACAATTTCCTAAATGCCATCCAATTGAAGCAAATTATATCAAACACCAACCAAATCATTTACAGATGAGAATAGTAATGAATCCCATAAAAGATATCTAGTTGTTTACTGATAAACAAAACAGCACTTAAGAATAGTGGAGTCGTCCGGAGTCTCGGATTCTGCCTGGAGTAGTGAACTCTCCCTTCTGCAGAAGGCGGTTCTTCTACCTTCATTAAAAAAAATTGATTTTTAAAATTTTTAACTGATTCTTTTGTTCAGTACGAGAAAAAACTGAAAACTCAAAAAAAAAAAAAGGTTTAAAAGTCGACTTTATGATATTATTACTATTTTTAATTTTATATTTTTCATTTCACTTAACGCTTAAAAGGAACATGCAGTAAAAGAAAAAAGAAATAATCAAAAATATATTTTTAAATTTTTTTCATATTTACACCTAAATGTTTTTGAGATAATAAAAAACAATTTTTTTAAAAAAATAAAATATCAAGATTCAAAAATATTTAATTTATATTAAAAATTAAAAATCTCAAAAATTCCTATCAACCAAACACCCCTTATTTAAAATGTAACTATTTTCTATTTTTTGATATTTGCATATGAATTATTATGGGATAATTTAAAAAATAGCTCTTTAAGAATAAATCAAACTTAAAAAAGATTTTGAAATTTTTATTATAAAAAAAACTAAAATTTAAGAATTCTAAATAACCAAATACCCTATTATATGATAATATTTTACCAGCAATATATACATTATTCTTCTTCCATGTTGAAAGGGTCACTCGTAAAGTAAAGCCATTCCTACTTCCCCACTATCCGAAAGGAATTCAAAGTTGAACATTGAGTCAGTCTTAATACCAGTAAAAATTATTTAATTACTCTTATAAATTCATGCAGTAATTACAAAAGAAGTACATTTACTTTTATTTTTTAAGAATATTTACCCAACAAATTCAGCAAACTATTACAAATATGCAGATAAAGCTGATTTAATGAGGATTTAATTCCTAATTTTTTAAAAAAGAATTTCCTAAAAAGTTAAATAATTAATCTATACTTATTTAAGCATTAATAATTTGCAAACATGTTGTAATGATAATGTGAAATGTCTTACGAATCGCACGCAGATAAAATGAACGGGAGATATTGATTTATAAAAATGAGTATTACATATTTTAATAGATGTATTTTTTGGAGGAAAAGAGTAATTATCTCGTAACCACTAGTATCTGACTTCTAGAGACTAGCAAAATAGTGTTGTGATCTATGTACAAGCATCTATAATCCCTTCATGAAAATAGGTAATGTGATAAGAGGTTGTGTAACTTATTTTCACGAACTCTCTATGTTGATAAAAATGTCAAAAGTTGAAATAGAGAAAAATATTATAAATTATACATCGAATCCGGTAAAAAAAAGATCCTGAATTATAAAAAATGCATTATACACCATAATAAATATATTTTTGAAAGAAAGTATAATAATGTGGTGGCAGATCACATATAATAGCTTCCGTGACACCCATGCAAATTCAACCGTCAAAAGACCTTCTAATAACCGCAAAAATTGAAATTTCTTTTTTTTAAAATTGTTAGAAGAACTGCCGTCCATGAAAAGTTAAAAAGTTATTTGACCAATGCATGTCTATAAATAGCCTCCTCCCATGCATTAATTCTGCATGCACTTTGTGTTTTCTTCTCATTGTATACCTACTCATTATATCTTCCTTACTTGTCCAATCAAAAGAAGAAGGCAAAATGAAAAGGCTGAGGAGTGTTGTACTGATCACTGCACTAGCTCTTCTTCTCACCTTCAAACCACTTGATGCAACGGGTAGAACCCTTCTGGAGAAGGGCAAGCACCAGCCTCCATCACCTAACCCCAAGTCTCCTGCTGCCTTCTATGATCCCGCTCTAGCCGGAACGGTCACCACCTCCAGTCACACCATGCCGCCTCCACCGTATCCATCCGGTGTGTGAAAAAAATAATCAATCTCTAGTTATTAGATACAGTTATAGCACATTCCAATACTGACTTAGAATAATACAGTGCAAATGGCGAATTTGTAATAATATTACCTCTCATTCTTTATTGGCTGTTGGGTGCAATTAGGCAAGATAAGAAAGGACGTGAGGCGTGTATGGTTTTGGTGTGTATTCTGATACTTGTAATAGAAGAATAAAGGATATTGTGGTTGTATTTGCATTTATTTTTTAAAATTTTGATTTGGAGATTGAGAAATAATCTATACTTGGAAATAAAATAAATTTTTTGGCATAGAAAAATAACATGGGTTATTAATGAAAATATTAGATTTTTTTATGATTTTTGTTTGGTTGAGGAAATTATATTATTAAAATTGTACAGAAGTGGAATTTTATTTAACAAAAATCAAAGGGAATTGCATTTGGACGAGGCTGAGGAGACAAGCACAGCACCCGTTTGGTGGATTAGTTTTTTACTTGCAAAATTATTTTTTGAAATATTTGCGTGGAAATGGAGCTCTCTTGACTTTATTTCTTTCTTTTTTTGATGTGGTCATGAGTTGCTAAGAGCACATATGCGGCTATTGAAATGAATTTCTTTTCTTTTCTTGGTCCACGTAAAATAAATATTCTACTTAACTGTAGTAAAATTGAATAAGCCTCAATTTACGGCCACTGCGAGTCATTTTAGTCTCAACTCTCGACTTCCAAGTTCAAGTCCCTTCCCGCCCAATATTAATATTAAAGCTAAGCATGACTATTGAATAGCTAACATCAACTTGTGCCCTTAATTTGCATCTAACAGATAAACATGAGACAACTAAACGTTGTCTTCGCCACTCTAGTGCTAGTTTTTCCTGAGCATCAAGGCACACCAAGCTTGTAGACTATTGGAAGGAGAGAAAGATGAGTGGATGAAGAAGGAAAGTCTTCTCCTTCAGTCTCTCCAAGGAGGTTCCGGCGGCATCGAGCCCTTTCGCAATCCTGGCACATACATTCCGACAAGTAGCACAACGAGAACCACCGCTACCATTGGGCAAAGAGGTTTTGCTGGCCATACCATGCCACCACTTCCACCAACTCCTCATGCTTCTCACGACCAACTAGTTCCAATTGTCTTAACATCTCTAGACAGGAGTGTTGTCACGCCGTCACCACCAAATCCTAGTATGTACATTCCGGCAAGTAGCACCACGAGGACCGCTGCCACCATTGGCCAGAGAGGCTTTGCTAGTCGCACCATGCCAACACTGCCACCGCCACCACCACCACCAACTTCTCATGCTTCTCGTGACCTATAGGTCCCAATTTTTTTAACATCTCTATGGATGGGTCCTGTCACACTACCAATGCCAAATCCCGTCACTTACATTCCAGCAAGTACCTTAGGCCAAAGGGCTTTGCTAGCCATGTTATTCCACTGCCACAAGCTATGTCTACTACTTATATACCTGCAGGTCATGGCAACATCTAATGTGCCACTCATCGGTGTCCACAGAGAGTACAAATGCTTTCATAAATGTCATTATCAATTACCTTATAAATAGTTAGAAGTCTAGGAGTATAACAAAATAAGAAAAGTATGGTAAGATAATAAAATAAGCCAAAATAGTAAATTAATTATATTTTCTTCATTCTTTAGTTACGTAATGCTGTAATGTATATAATAAAACTGAGACACACAAAAGGGTGATTTTGATTTTGTATTAATTCAATTTACTACTATTACATGCTATTTGTCCATATTGTCCAATTTAATTTTTTGAATTCAAATCAAAACCAATTTTAGAATTGTTTCTAATTGTGACGCAAGAGAGTAGTCAGTACAATTATCATGGAGATGAACATATAATGACAAGTTGTAAATGACTTTTATGACTTTTAGGAGTTCCAAACATAAACTTAAAATTGATATAGTTAGTAGGAATTAGCGGCAATTGGTCGGCATGAGATGGGGTGAGTGTTTCATATCCCAAACATGCCCACCTTTTTGAAGGTCAGGTCAAGTCAAAAAAAGAAGTTGGGTTCAAGCTGGGTCGGATAATGTCCAGTTTATTTTTCTTTATTATAATATATAAAAATAATATTTATGATTATTAAGATAAATCATAGGAAATTAATAGATTAAATATATTACTATAATCAAAATAGATATAATCTCTGGAGACAAGGTAAGTTGAATGTAAAAATGCTATATTTAGGTAGTCGAAATGTACTAACCATAGGGTTGACCTGTGTTACGTCCGGGAAGAATTTTTGACGGTGGACTGGTGGGGTTTGAAATTGAAACTCTATGGAGTAGTCCATTTTATTGAATCGTTTCCAAACAGCCGCTTGCATCATAAAATTGCGAAGACATTCATGAAAATAATGCTAAATTGTTCTTCTTCTTCCCTTTTTTTTTATTTTCTATGTTCTTCATTTTCTTGGTGTTTTGGTGGAAGAGAATTGCTCTATTTGTTTGAAATTTTTTTTTTTTTTTTTTTTCCTTCATCTGAAATCATTTTGCGTGTTAACTAGGTTTAGACCAGTAGGGCTAGACGGCTGTCTAAGAAAGCAATAATTGAATTCAAATACCCGCGTGTGGGACTCTCGGGTCTTGTCCGGTAACTCATTTAATAATATCAAAATGAATTAGTGAGGTTGGCAGAAATTTTTCTTATTGGGATCGTCAATTAACTAATTAAATAATATAAATTTAATTTATCTATAGTTTTAAATATTTCTAATAATCTAAAACACTAATATTTGTAAAAATAGATTTTGGTAATTGCACTTAATATGCCTTTCTCAGTGCATCTAATTAGATAATTATTCATTAAAAATTGTGATTTCTACTGTTATACGGTTTTTAAATTATGGCAACTTAATTTTTTCATGTCATTAAAATAAACGATTGGCAGAATAAATTTTCTGAAAATATAAATGTAAATATTTAATACCATCGTAAATGGAGAACGCTTTTAGGAATACCTAGAAAACAATTTTAGAAAATTGCAAATGTGGGTATCTTCAAGCTATACATGTAATCCACACACACAGGCCTTGTCCCTACCAGGCCCGTGCCAAACGAGGATTTGGGAGCAGGGAGAATATTTATTTTTTAAAATTGACTGCCAGAGTCTGACCAGATGGTAACCCCCTAGAAGTGGAACGGGTCAAGCTAAGTATAGACGGGGCATCTGGTCGGTTGTGGGGACTCTTTCAGAGAGTACGAAGGTAATTGGACTACGCGTTTCACAAGAAACATTGGGTCTGCACCAACTATGGAAGTTGAAGCGTGGGTTGAACGAGAAGGGTTTAAAATGATTTAGAACTTGAGTATTAAAAAGGGCTAGTTAGAAATAAATTTCAAAATAGTTATTAAGAAAAATTAGGGAAGACACAAGAGATCACAGATATCAGTTTGAGAATTAAGTCCTAGTTGAGCGAGAAATAGAAAGTGCAAGCAACATCTGTTCTCAGAGAAGAAGGCAACATCTGCACGTACTTTTTGGCCAAACTCAATTTATTTCAGGAGATTGAGATTAAGTATTGGATCTTCCCCAGTCAGACAAGGGGCCTTCTTCAAAATTTATTGAGAGTTGGTGCTCTCCGGAAATTCTTAATTTAGTTTTTTTATTTTGTATTTTGACCCCTTTTCTAACAAAAAAATTATAAATATTTAGACTATTTTGAAAAAGTTTAATTTGATAATTGAATAAAAATCAAGTGTTTATAAAAATAAGGATGAGCGACGTCTGCTAAATGGAAAATCAAAATAGATAGACCACTGGTCCGTTCCATTCTTGTCTAAATTCAATGTCTTTTTTTAAAAAAATTTTTTGGTGGTAAATAACTCACCTGAACATGGAAATTGGAAAAGTTTTCAAGAAAAAAAAATTATCTTATGGTTGCCCGTTAAATCCGTGTAAATAATTTACCACCAAACATTTGTTTTATTTTTTAAAACTAATTTGCACTTTGCACCTCTAAAATAGAGGATTTTTGCTACTTTGCACTCTAAAATTTTAAATTTGGCACTTTGCATCCAAAAATAGGGATTTTTAGCACTTTGCACCTCAAAATTTTAAAATTAGCACTTTACACCCTAAAAATAGAAGTTTCTGACACTTTACACTCTGAATTTTAAATTTGGCCCTAAAACTTTCAAAAATTATAAAAAAGTGCACCATATATTTGATTACTCATTAAAATTAAGAGTAAATTTAAAATTTGTCTAGATATTTTATATAAAAATAATTATTTGAAGTAACTATTGTACTTCTTAATTTATCTAGTATTTTATATAAAATAATTATTAGCTCTTAATTTGTAACAAATTAAGATTTTTAACTTTTAAACAAAAATAATTACTTAAAGTAGTTATTGTAATTCTTAATTTGTCTAGTATTTTATACAGAAATAATTTTTAGTTCTTAATTTGTAACAGATTAAGATTTTGAACTTTTAAATTAATAACTAAAATAGCCACTTCAAATATTTTTTTATATTTTTTATCAAAACTTTATTTTTATTTTTAAAATTTTGAATACATAGAAAATTTACGGTCCATATGCATTTGAAGAAACTAGTTTACTTGATTTAGATTCTAATCAAGAACATTAATTTTGAAGTAGTTATTATAATTCTTAATTTGTCTAGTATTTTATATAAAAATAATTATTAGTTCTTAATTTTTAACAAATTAAGATTTTTAATTTTTAAATTAAGAACTAAAATAGTCACTTCAAAATTTTTTTAAATAGTCACCATATCTTTATTTGCTCATTAAAATTAAGAATAAATTTAAAATTTCATATAAATAAAGAGTATAGAGATCATAAAGGACTTCAACCTTTTTTTTTCTTTCCACTCTATTTAATAAACTTTCATTCAATCTATACACATATTGACGACATGTAAAAGATTAAAAAATTTGATACTGTTCAAAATTTTAAAATTTTAAAACTAAAAATAAAGTTTTGATAAAAAAATATAAAAAAATTTGATATGACTATTTTAGTTCTTAATTTGTCTAGATATTTTATACAAAAATAATTATTTGAATTTACTATTGTACTTCTTAATTTGTCTAATATTTTATATAGAAATAATTATTAGTTCTTAATTTGTAATAGATTAAGATTTTTAACTTTTAAACAAAAATAATTACTTAAAGTAGTTATTATAATTCTTAATTTGTCTAATATTTTATACAAAAATAATTATGTCATGACCAAACTCGGGTCCGTGACCGGCACTAGAGTCACCGACTCTAGTCAGCCTCACACAACAAGACTATACTCCAAGGTCAAACATAACATATCATATAAATAAATGCATAACATCTCATCCAAAAATACAAAATAGGATCCTGTCTGAGTGATATAAGGAGTACTAAAGTACAAATACGGATAAACAAAAGAACTCGCCCATACATCGATCAACTCGCGAAGAACGGCTCTGAATGCTGCTAACCAGAAGATGAACGGTCAAGTCGATCTGAAAAGATAATAGAGTGTGAGTCGCGAAACTCGATGAGTAGGGATAATACCTACACTAGGCATGATGGGATATATATCATATAATCGAGCTAAATCATACAAATACATACATATGCAGTGAGTAGTGTCAACATCAACCAACATGTGGGAGTACAACAAATCTCGCCATGAGACTTCAATCTCGTGGCCCTCACGATCAGAGGAATCCTCTATCTCACAATCGAAGTTATTCAAAACACATTAGATGGTCATCTCCCGATCGGAGGAATCCTCCATCTCACGATCGGGCTCAACTCAATCACACGTCCCGCTCCCAGCCGGAGGAATCCTCCGTCTCATGACTGGAGCAACATAATCACATCACATAACACAATTCCCCACATGTCAATCAACAAACATACATGTATGCATATATAGTCATATCACGATGATCGATACAATATACGAACATAACTCACTGACAGTTTATAAAATATATAACACATATCCCAAGCAGAGTAAACTGAAATACCATGTGAAAAGTAGTAAGTCTGTCATGTCAGGAAAACATAATATAAAAAAATGCATGCATGGAGTGGGTATCATTACTCACAATATGAGTCGAGTCAAAAAGGAAAGTCTCGAGCCACCTCACCCTATTAAACGATCCGAGTGTGCCTCAGCTGGTGACTCTGCAATCAAACCACACAAACCATCACTATCGACAAGATTAGTAAAAAAATGGGCTCAATAGCCTCAAATCAGTCTCAATTCCCAAATTGGCCCCTGGCACGCATCTCAAGACACCCCCCATCCTGTTATCGAGACCTACACGACTTACTGACACGCAACCGTCCAGTTCAACAACCCTCAACAATACTAAACCAGCCTCCACAAACTCAAGTCATAGCGAAACAACTGCCAAAACCTCGAACCGGCCTAACTCGGCTTAAAACTACCTCAAACTTAACTAGAACGAAAACGAAACCCTCAAAAATGGATCTAGAACCCCCAAAAACTCTAGGAACCAGCCTAAACTAGCTAGAAATGACTCAAACCAGCCCTGAACCGGCCAAGAACTCAGACCCCTAATCACCAGCACACAAACTGAGCCGGTTCACCTTGAACCGAACATCCAAAAATCATCATATTTCATAATTGTCTAGGTCCCAAAGTGCTGAACTAGGAACCGGTCCAAACTCCCCAAGAACCGGTCTAAAAATCGGTGAAACGGTCATCCGAAGGAAACCACACTAAACCGGCCGTTCACCTCGAACCGGCCACCCAAAATTTCCCAAACCCACTTGGTTTGATAGATCTTTTCTTCCCGAATCCAGAATTGGTCCAACTTTCCAAAACCAAGCCCATTTGACCACTGAACCAGCCAGTCAAACCTCGGTCAACCCTGGCCAATTCACCCTTAAAAACCCTAATTTCTATTATTAAATTATTAAATCCTGGAGTATCCAATCCCCACTATCCCAAACAGCCCTTATCCCTGGGTTACACTATCCCCTCAGAATACACACTCCCATTTCACTAAGTCAACTCGGAAGGATTGACTCATTCTAATAAACACAGGGCCAAGTTGACTCTCCGGGTCAACTCGGCCCAACCCATGGGCCTAGCTGGCCTGGGCCAGACCGCGGCCCAAGCCCGTGGCCTAACACCCAACTAGGCCAGGCCTGGCCCAACCCAGGCCGGGCCAGCCGAAACAGGACCCGGACCCTTCCGAGTCCTGTCTCCTTCACCTGGTAACCTGGGTCTCAGACCCAGGTGCCTGCAACTCCACCCTCCCCGCCTGCAAAAACCATGGAAAACTAGAGAAAACACTTACCTCCTCAGATCGATCACCCCCAACCACCGAACCCGTCCCGGCAAGCCTCGCTGCTCCGATTAATCGGAGAAAATGGTGCGAAACAGCTTCTAAAATCCGAACTCCTCCCTTCGGCTACTGCGAACCAGACGACCCAAAAAAAGCTCAAAGTCTTCACTCTCCTTCACTCAAAAATCGCAATTGATTGAAGGGTTCGGTCAACCATTCAAATACACACGCAAAGGTAAAATAAAACTGGTTGAAATCATTGCACAAGACGTGCAAACCGACAAAGAACATCATCAAAATACAATTTCTGTCAGATTTTCTGCAAAATTGCTCTTTAGTCCCTTAACCAGTTTTTCTCATGAAAAGGTCCCTAAAATAATTTCAATTCGGCCCCAAAAAGTTTTAATTTCCTCACTTTGGTCCCTAACTGAATAAATGAACAAATTCGGGTTATTACATTATTAGGTCTTAATTTGTAACAAATTACGATTTTTAATTTTTAAATTAAGAACTAAAATAGTCACTTCAAAATTTTTAAAAATTTTTTGTCAAAACTTTATTTTTAGTTTTAAAGTTTTAAAATTTTGAATAGTACCAATTTTTTTGATATTTTACATACCGTTAATGTGTGTATAAATTGAGTGGATGTTTACCAAATAGAGTGAAAAAAAAAATTGGGTTCAAATCTTTTATAATTTTTTTATTCTTCATTTACATGAAATTCTAAATGTACCCTTAGTTTTACTGAGCAATAAAAATATGGTGCACTTTTTATAATTTTGGAAGGTTTTGGGATCAAATTTAAAATTTTAGAATGCAAAGTACTAAATCCCTTTATTTTGAGGTGTAAAATGCTAAATTTAAAATTTTGAGATGCAAAATACCAAAACCCCCTATTTTGGTATGCAAAGTGCAAATTAGTCATTTTTGTAGGTGCAAAATCTTTGTCCTTATTTTCATCAATTTGTTTGATATATGCCATACAACTATATAATCGGCTATTGTAAATTTAGTATTAATTAAGACCGGGTGATTTAATTTATTCTTCAATAATAAAATATAAATAAATTTGACTCCGACGCTTGACCACTAAAAGCCCATGCACGCAAAGCCCCGCAATTTTCCAATTTTCAACTAAACGTTCAAAGTCAAAAAAAAAAAAGGAAAAAAATTCTTTTAAAAGAAGGAAATAAATACCTAAATAGTGGGAAAAAGTAAAAATTGAAAAACTCAGTCTATGGTAAAATGAAGACTTATTGAAATTATTTTCAAAACAAAACTGCTAATACCAAATTTATATTCATACCTAGTGACGTGGCAAGGATTTCTTTGTAAAATGATTGGTAAAAAAATCGATTTTTATATAAACTGGATCTTAGTATAGAATAGGGTAACATGTAGATACAAAAATAAATAAACAGCAACAGACCTTTTTGGCTAAATCCAATTTTATACAAGAAATAAGTGATCTCGAGGATCTTTATGGGATTAGATAGGTTGTGGAATTTGATTTAGATTGATTTGGATTTGTTTGAAATTAATTTAGATTAAATTTTGTTTGATTTGTTTTAGAAAAAAGTTTTGAAGAAAATATCATGAATTACAGAGCGCAGACTTAGAATAGAGAAACAACAAAATTATAGCACGTTACAGCACACTGTAACAAATTTCAGGATAATTCTCACTTTTTAGAATTCGAGGATAAATGAAATTTATTTCATTGGGTGTATTAATAGATTTAGAGAATTTTCTCTCGTATAAATTCCATGATTTAAGAAACAAGTTCAAATTCATGAAATAATACTTTTGAAAAAGTATAATCAACAGTATCTTGAATAGGATTAGTTTTGAACTATAAAATAGATAAAAATATTTGTAAAGACTTCAAAATTTCATATTTTCACTAAAATCTATTTGAACCAAATTTAGGGTGTACAAGGAATCAATGGAAAAGGGAAGGAAATTGAAAAGGAAAATATTTTGATGCCAAACCTTGTTTTCTAATTGTCAAGTCTTAGAATCTTACAAGAAAACATGTCTTTGTATTTTGTTTTCATTTTTTTCGTTTCAGAAAACAAAAACAATACCGTGTTTCCCCTTAAAAGTGAAAACAAGTAACGTTACCAGTGGGATTCAAGTCTTTTGAGTCCCGTCTTCACTTCTGCCATTTGAATGCTTACTATTGGTCTAAGCGATATTTGACTTTGATTTTCTGCCTGTTCAGTTTTATTTTTCCTCCTCTTTATTTTTTTTTTTATATGTAAAGCTCCCCAAAATATCTTTTTCCTGGGTTTGTCTTATTGAAGAAAAATGCCCCGCAGTTTAATATTGCCTTTTTCTGAAAATCAAAGAGGATTAGACCAAGAATAGGGAAGAAATTCGAGATTGCCATGCAACCAAAAAACAAGCTCTCCAGATGGAACACAGAGCCGTGGGTTTGCCAGATGTGGTGGCGGCATGGTGAGGCCGGAACAGCCTTTCCAGCCGGTGGTGGTGGCTGTTGCGGCTAGAGTAGGGTCGTTGAAAGACCGGAGTCCTGGATTTGGCCTGGAGTAGAAATCTCCTTTCGCGGAAGGCGTCTCTTCTACCTGCATAAAAATTTTATATTTTTTAATTTTTAACTGATTATTTTGTTCGATACGAGAAACAACTGAAAAATCAGTAAAAAAAAAAAGAATTAAAAAAATTGGAATTTTTAAATCTTATCACTATTTTTTAGACCATTTTTACTTTAATTTTTTTTATTTCTCTTAACGCTTAAAAGAAACATACAGTAAAAAAAAAAAAAAAAAAAGAAATAATCAAAAGTATTTTTTTTAATTTTTTCACATTTACATATAATTATTTTTGAGATAATAAAAAGTAAATAAAATATCAAGATTTAAATTATTGTTTTCTGTCAATCAAACACCCTTAATGTTTTCTACTAGAAGCGAAGACCCTCGTTGATTTACTCTCTGATTCAGGCATAACGCATTTTAAATTCCGGTGGCAGCGGTGTGAGAGGCCAGTTGTTCCCCGACTGGCGGCATAGGGCGGCTACGGTTCCGATGAGAGCCGCCGCCCCGCGGGTGCACCCCTCTGCAGAAGGATTCTACCTGCAGAATGCGGTTTGGGGCCCAGAAGAGGACGAGCTAGTGCCAAAATCACTGGAACAATGTTTAGAATTATATTTACAATATTACCATTTGTTTTGGTTAATTGCTAAGGATAGGCAGCATTTATTTATTTTTATTATTATTATTATTATTTAATACTAAAGTGATATTTTCGGGGCAAGAAATCTGGGAAACGCAAATTTCTTCAAAGTCAAACAAATTATTTTGCATGGACTAATAGCCAGCCATTTCAAAAACTTTAAACTATTTATTTTCAGATTAAATTTATAAATTTTAATTTTTTGCAAAAAAAAACCCTCAATCATTCATATTTTGATAAAAGATACAAAAATGAAAGGGAGTTTAAAATTTTCTGCAGTTCACCGTTAATTTTAAATCATAATTCAAAATAAAGAGAGTTCAAGTATGAATAGAAAGCAATTGAGCAACAAATTATGATTCTACTTTTTTAAAGGACTGCCCCGTAAAACGCGAAAAAAATTAAAATAAGAAAAAACTTTAACGGTTAAACCAAGTGGGCTCGAGTCGACAACGGACAATAAGTAAACGCATTGCTACTTCCCCAATGTCCGAAAGGAATTCAAAGTTGAAACGTTGAGTCAGTCTTAATACCAGTAATAATTATTTAATTATTCTTATAAATACATGCAGTAATTACAAAAGAAGTACTTTTTTTTTATTTTTTAAGAAAATTTACCCAACACCTTGAGCAAACTATAACAAACATGCAGATAAAGCTGATTTTATTACAATTTAAATTACCCTAATTTTTTGAAAGAGAATTTTCTAAAAAATTAAATTATTAATCCATACTTATTTAAGCATTAATAATTTGCAAAACTATTGTAATGATGTTGTGGAATGTGTTACGGAACCTACTGTCAGATAGAATGAAGAAAAAATATTAGGTTATAAGAAGAACCGTTGCACACCCTAATATGCATTTTTGGAAAAAGAGTAATAATTTCGTGACAGATAACATAAGAATCAATTTCAAGAAACTGGTAAAATAGTGTTGTGACCCACACATGAGTATATTTGGTGTCTCCACAAAAATAGGTAAGATGATAAGAGGTTGTGAACCTTACTTTGACTAACTCTCCACTTTTACAAGAGCGTAAAGAATTGAAATAGGAAAAAATATTACAGATATTATATTAAATAAAGTAAACAAGGATATGAAATTATAAAAGAAAGGCACTGCATACCCTAACAATATGCATATTATGTATCAAATTATGGCACCTTAATTACGTGCAACTATGCAAATTTCAACAGTCAAAACACCTTCTATCAACCAAAAAAAAAAGAAAATTATTTTATTTTTTTATAATTGTTTGAAGAACCGCTGTCCATGAAAAGTTAAAAAGGTATTTGCCAACTTTTGCATATAAATAGCCTCCTCCTATGCATTAAGTCTGCATGTACTTTGTGGTATCTCTCATTATATACCTATTTATTGTATCATCTTCGCTCGCTCAATCAAAAAGACCAAGGCAAAATGAGAAGTGTGAGGAGTGTTTTACTGATCATAGCACTGGCTTTTCTTCTAAGCTCCAAACCACTTGATGCAGCAGGTAGAACCCTTCTGGAGAAGGGCAAGCACGGGCCTCCATCACCGAATCCTGAGTCTCCTGCCGCATTCTACAATCCCACTCTAGCCAAAACGGTCACAACCTCCAGCCATAGAATGCCGCCTCCGCCGCGTCCATCGGGGTGCTCAAGAATTAATCAATCTCTAGTTATCAGAAACAGCCATAGGAGGTTCCAGTACTGACTGGGAACAATAAAGCTGCAGATAACGAAATTGTAATAATCTTAACCAACATTCTTTATTGGTTGTTGGGTGCAATTAGGCAGAATAAGAAAGGAGTTAAAACGTATGTTTTTGGTATGTATTCTGATACCCGCAGCAGAAGAATAAAGAATATTGTATTTTACTTATTTATTTTAATTTTGTTTTTTGAGATTGAGAAATAATATACATTTGAAAATAAAATAGTTTCTTTTTACTTAAAAAAATAACATAGGTTGTTGATGAAAATATTGGATTTAGAATAAAAAAATACTTCTCTCTATTCAGGTTTACTTAAATAATATTTAGTTCCATTCATATATAAAAAATATTTTCTCTCTCTGACTAATAGTTGTTTAACAATTTTATTAAATAAAATGTAAAATAACACAGTTTCATACATTTTTTTTACTCATCTAATTAAAATTAAAATATTATCTGATCCACTTATTTTTTAATTTCTTATTTTATTTTGTTTGAAAATCTCTTTGAAATTTAAATTTATTATTTTTAATTATTAAATAATTTTTATTTCATTATTTTATTACTTTTATTTTCAATATTAAAATAAGAATGACTAAGAACCCATATGTGACTACTAAAATGAATTTTTTATTCTTTTTTAGTCTGCATAAAATAAATATGAGAAAATTACTATGTCGAATAACTCAATAAAATTAATGATTAAGAGGAAATATTTTTATTTAAGATTAAAAAATATTTTCACTTAATAACATTTATATTCTCAAAATATCCTTATTATTACAATTGTTATAAATATAAATTTATATAATTACATTTATATATCTACATAGTTATTTCAAGAATTTTTAACTTTACATATATATATCTATAAATTTGCAAATATATACTTGTAATTTCACAAGGTTATACTTATAATTACACATATTTATACTTGTAAAAATTGTAATATTATGTATATTTTGAGAATATAAATATTTTAAATTTTAAATTTTTTTATTCGATAACAGTTATAGTAATAGTAATATTTTAAATATATAAATATTTTTTACTGATAATTTTCTTCTTCTTAACCTAAATGAAAATATTTTAGATATTGATCCTCTAAATAATTAAAATTAGAAAACCGCCCTAGTCGGTCAATTTAACTGTTGTAAAATTGAATACGACTCAACTTATGGCCTTTCCGAGTAATTTGCAATCTGACTCTCGAGTTCCAAGTTGAAGTCCCTTCCCGCCCTATGACGTCGTCTCCCTGCCCTCCCCCCTCCCTAACGGAATGATAAATCTAGCGGTAGGAAAAATAGAAGTGCAGTTAGCATTTATATTGATACAAGTGAATAAAATAATTATTACATCCATTTTAATTTTGCAATGGTTAATTTTTGGGCCATTTACCTTTTTACCATTGATTGATGTGCAATAAAAATTCAAACAAATTTAATAAATCTCTTCCGTCAGAAACCCAACAAAATCACAAACAGAAAATTTGGTTTGAAATCAAGCCTTTCCCTGCTTTTCTCATCCCATTCTCTACCATCAATTTATCGTCCACTCGAATTTGATTTCAATTTGGTCCTAGGGGATGTGATCAATCAATGAATTTCTACAAAGGGAACTTACTTGCTGCACCACCTTTGATCGATCGAATTTCATTTATATGGTATTTCTGTGTATTACATGTTTTCAATAATTACCGGATTTTTAGAATTAAACTTATTATTAAAGCTAAGCTTGACTCAATTGATAAGTGTTTTATAAAGTGTTCCAAGTATTTTTAGGTCTAGTACCTCACCCTCGAACCCAATAAAACAAAATAAAATTTTGACAATTTAGACAAATTCTTAACTGAGAAACACAGAGAGATGAGAAAAGAAAGTTTGCAGGTTATTTCTATGAAAATACCCATTTTACACGTGCCTAGTAATTTAATACTATTTTTAAAGTAATATATTTGTCTTTGACAATAAAGTGAAAAATATTGTGTAATTATATATTTATAGACATTAATTTTTTATAAAAGAATAGAGTATTATTGTCTTTAAAAATAATATTAAATAACTATTAATATTATCATATAAAATGTTTAAAAATTTATAATAATCATAATAAAATAATATTTTTAAATTAATTAAACTAATTGGAGTCCGAGTTCCTGATATACGACTCATTCAAATTTTCAATATTTAAACTCTCCTTAAAAGACTGCACCAGTCAAAGGTCAAAATCACTTGCATGACACGTCTGACCCTCAAAGCACAACAACTTTGATGTGCCTATAAATGCCCTCCACGCCTTCTGCATCTCTGCATTCATTCATACATTTGTCAACTTGTGCCCTCAATTTGCAGACGGCAGATAAACATGAGACAACTCAACATTGTCTTCCCCACTCTGGTGCTACTTTTCCTCCTGAGCATCAGCACCCACCAAGCTTGTAGACATTTGGAAGGAGAGAAAGATGAGTGGATGAAGAAGGAAAGTTTGCTACTTCAATCTCTCCAAAGAGACTCTGGCAACACCGGGCCGTTTTCCAATCCCAGCACGTATATTCCGACAAGTAGCACCACAAAGACTGTCGCCACCATTGGTAAGAGAGGTTTTGTTGGCCACACCACACCACCGCCACCAATGCCTCATGCTTCTCGTGACCCACAGGCCCCAATTCTATTAACATCTCTACAGAGGGGTCCTGTCACACCATCAACACCAAATCCTGGCACCAACATTCCAGCAAGTAGTAGCACGAGGATTGTTGCCACCATTGGCCAAAAAGGCTTTGCTGGCCACTCCATGCCACCACCACCATGTCTCATACTTCTCATGGACTCACAAATCCAACTCTCTTAACATCTCTACAAAAGGGTGCTGTCACACCATCAGCGCAAATCCTGGCACCAACATTCCGGCAAGTAGCACCAAGAGGACTACCGCCACCATTGGCCAAAGAGGCTTTGCAGGCCACACCATGCCACCGCCACCAGTGCCTCATGCTTCTCATGACCCACAAATCCAAACTCTCTTAACATCTCTACAGAAGGGTCCTGTCACACCATCAGCACCAAATCCTGGCACCAACATTCCGGCAAGTAGTACCACAAGAACCGCCACCACCATTGGCCAGAGAGGCTTTGTAGCCACACCATGCTGCCACCACCACAAGGCCTCATGCTTCTCGTGACCCACAGATCCCAATTCTTTTAACATCTCTACAAAGGAGTCCTATCACACCATCAGCACCAAATCCTGGCACCAACATTCCAGCAAGTAGTGCACAAGGATTGCTGCCACCATTGGCCAAAGAGGCTTTGCTGGCCACACCATGCCACCACACCACCACAACATCTTATGCTTCTCATGACCTACGAATCTCAACTCTCTTAACATCTCTACAGAAGGGTCCTGTCACACCATCAGCGCCAAATCCTGGCACCAATATTCCGGCAAGTAGCACGACAAGGATAGCTGCCACCATTGGCCAAAGAGGCTTTGCTGGCCACACCATGCCATCGCCACCAACACATCATACTTCTCATGACCCACAGATTCAACTCTCTTAACATCTCTACAGAAGGGTCCTGTCACACCATCAGCGCCAAATCCTGGCACCAACATTCCGGCAAGTAGCACCACAAGGACTGCCACCACCATTGGCCAAAGAGGCTTTGCTGGCCACACCATGCCACACCACCAGTGTTCATACTTCTCATGACTCACAAATCCCAACTCCTTTAACATCTCTACAAAAGGGTGCTGTCACACCATCAGCGCCAAATCCTGGCACCAAACATTCGGCAAGTAGCACCAAGAGGACTACCGCCACCATTGGCCAAAGAGGCTTTGCAGGCCACACATTGCCACCGCCACCAGTGCCTCATGCTTCTCATGACCCACAAATCCCAGCTCTCTTAACATCTCTACAGAAAGGTCCTGTCACACCATCAGCACCAACATTCCGGCAAGTAGTACCAAAGAATCGCCACCACCATTGGCCAGAGAGGCTTTGCTAGCCACACCATGCGGCCAACACACCAAGGCCTCATGCTTCTCGTGACCCACAGATCCCAATTCTTTTAACATCTCTACAAGGAGTCCTATCACACCATCAACGTCAAATCTCAGCACTAACATTCCAGCAAGTAGCACCACGAGGACCGCTGCAACCATTGGGCAGAAAGGCTTTGTTGGCCACACCACACTACTGCCACCTTCACCACCATCTCCTTATACTTCTCATGACTCACAGGCTCCAATTTCTCTTAACATCTCTATAAAGGGGCTTGTCACACCATCAACTTCAAATCCCGACCCCATATTTCAACAAGCACCTTTAGCCAAAAGGCTTTCGCTAGTCATGCTATGCCACCGCCACCAACTATGTCTGCTACTTGTATATCCGCAAGTCATGGCTACATCTAGTTTGCCACTTGTAGGTGTTCTCAAAGAGGGTACAATTGCCTTCACAACTGTCATTATAAATTACCTTACAAATAGTTAGAAGTTTAGGAAAATAACAAAATAAAGGAGAGTACGGTAAGATAGTAGAACAAGCCAAATAGTAAATTAATTATGTTTTCTTCATTCTTTAATTATGTATTGTTGTAATATGTATAATAAAACTGAGACATACAATAGGATGCTCTTGGTTTTCTATTAATTCAATTTACTATTATTACACGCCATTCCGCCAATTTTGTCCAATTTAATTTTATTAAGTGCAATTTTAAAATTGTTCCTAATTGTGACACAAGAAACTAATCAGTACAATTATCATGGAGATGAACATATAATGACATATCGTGCACGACTTCATACCTTGAAAGTCCTAAATCTGCTTTTTGCAGTTCCAAACAACCCTGGGATAGTAGCTACAAAGAAAAAATAAAAATATTCTAACGGTAAGCCCAGAATTAATTAATAAATAAATTGCATATTAGACCACTTTTTCTAAACCTTTCTTCTCCTCCAGTTTATCCAAACCTTACCAGCGGAAATGTTCAAATTGAGCATTTATATTTAATATGGTAAACTTAAAATTAATGGAGTCAGTAGGAATTAGCGGCAATTGGTCGGTGTGGGATGGGGTGAGTATTTCATATCCCAAAACCACTCGCCCACGGTTTTGAATGTCAGGTCAGAAAAGAAGTTTGGGTTCACGTTGGGTCGGATAACGTCTAGCGGTGTTTTTCTTTATTATAATATATAGAAATAATATTTATTATCTTATTATTAAGATAGATTATAGGGAATTAACACATTATATATATATTACGATAATTATCTTAATGATGAAATTTCTGGAAACAAGATGCGTTAGACTCCTGAACACGTGCACTGCAGGTAAGGGCTGTTAAAATAGTGGGATTTTAATTTGAATTAAACATAAATTTGATCTTAATTTTAGGTTTAAATTTGATTAAAATATTTAATATATTAAATTTGATTATAAATATATATAAATTAAAATAAATAGATCAAATATAAAATTAATTAATTTAATTTATTAAAAATTTTAATCTAAATTTTAATGATTTTTAAATTAATATTTTATATATAATATTAATAAATTTAGATTTGTATGGATTAAATTGAAAAAAATTAAAAATATTAAAAATTAATATTTTTAATGAAATAAAGTTGATAAATTTAAATATATAAAATTATTATTCTTCGTATTATATTTTTTCACGGATTTTGAATTACTAAATAAATTTAAAATATAAATGAACAACCAAAATTAAACTTAAATTTATTTAATTTAATGTAAATATGAGCCATCGACATAATTACCGTAAATCAAGAAAGCCAAAAATGCTTCTTCTAACCATCGAAAATGAGACCAAAAGTAAAAGCTTGACTTTTTATTACTTCTGGGAAGCGCTTTTGACGGTTGACTGGTGGGTTTGAAAATTGAAACTATACGGAATATAGTCCATTTTATTGAATCGTTTATCCAAACAGCCGCTTGAATCATAGAATGGCCAACAAACTTACGCAACATAATGCCAAATCGTTGCTCTTCTTCCCTTTTTTTCATCTGTTTTCCATTTTCTTGAAGTTTTCGTGGAAGAAAGTTATTCTATTTGTTTGAAATTTGCTTGGTTTTTTCCTTTTTCTGAAGTCATTTTGCGTGCTAACAAGGGCCAGATGACTGTCCAATAAAACAAAATTGAATTCAAATAGCCGCCTTAGAAAATTTTAATTATAAAAATTTAATTTGATAATTGAAAAAAATCAAATTTTTTTTTATAAAAATGAGGGTGAGCCATGTTTGCTAAAATGGAAAAATTAAAACAGTGTGAAATTAATATTAATAAAGCCCCATTAATTTAATTTACTTTCAAATAAAAAATAAATAATTTGAAACTCTCTCTCTCTCTCTCCCAGGAACAAAAGCCCATGCACGCAAAAGTCCGCAATTTTCTAATTTTCAACAAACCGTTCAAAGTCAAAAAAGAAAAATCGTGTGAAAGAAGGAAATAAATACCAAATAGCAGGAGAAGATGAAAATTGAATGACTCAATCTGTGGTAAAATGAAGAGTTATATGTGAAATTATTTTCAAAAGAAAATTGCTAGTACCAAATTTTTATCATATCTAGTGACTTGGCAAGGGTGTCTTTGTCAAATAATTTGAAAAAATGGATTCTTATATAAACTCACAGCTTAGTAGGATTGGGTGATATGGAGCTAAAACCCTTTAATTCAAAGGTCTTAATAAGTCTTTGTTAATAGGCAATATAGATTAGATTTGGAGCAAATCAACTGTGTCCAAATTTTAATACGATAATTATTTTTATATTTGAATCCAATACAAAATTATAAAAAATTTATATTTATTAAAATATATCCAAATCTTATGGATAATCCAAATATATAAAAGAAGATCTAATTCACATAAAATAATATTTTTTATATTTAAATCCTTTACTTTATTCTATCAATCTTATTGATCCTTAAATTTTTTGATTTTCTCAATTTAATCCTTAAATTTTAAATATTTTAATATTATATATATAATTATTAATTTAATAAAAAAATATTAAAATTCGAATCTAGATCTTTAATAGATAGATTGGTTAATGTCATATCTGATCCACTTTTAAATTAAAGATATTTTTTATTAATCTAATTAATTAAATATTTTAATTAAATTAAAATTCTAAAATTCAATTAAAGTTATATTAAAATCCGCCCATTGTCAACTCTAGTAGTTAGATAAGTTCAAGATATCACCTTGTTCATAGTCTCTCCACACCCCCAAAGGAACAACTTATAATTTTTGAGGATAGTTGGATCGTCGGTTGCCCCTAAAAGAACAAGGATGTCATAGAGACACTAGCCTAACCATGTGTTTGCAAAAACTTTCGCTTTTAGCTTTTCAACTTCTCAATAATTAAAAATCAATTTTAACTATTTGCAAACCAGCTTTTAACTTTGCTTTTCTACATTTTTGTAGATAAAAGTAGAAGTTTTGAAGTTGAAAAATAGGTGCTTATACTTTGAATGACATAATTATAAATAAATAAAAATTATTACAGACAAAATTTTAACATTTATGCCTTACCTTTTTTCTATTTCCTACCAAAACTTCCATCCTCTGCCAGATGTTGCTTGCCTTTTGGCAACCAACAACCAATCACCACACAACCTAGTCGCCCGCCACCTTCAATAAAGATAGAGCAGAGGCCCAAGCTTCTCTTCAATATGGGTTTGCCCCTATTACAATAGTGGGTTTGTGGAGGCGGTGGACTGTCAACGCCAATTCGATCCACCCCCCCGATTTTCCAACTCTACCGATGCACATATCAGAGAACAACCCTTTAGATTCCTATTAGAGTTCTTTATGGGTTGGGGCTTCGATCGGCTACTCGAAGAGCTGATCGAAAGCAATGGCTTTGGCCACTAGGAGCCATCATTAGTGTCGACAGCTATGGTTAAGTCTATGCCCATGATTGATATTGTTGACAACCACGTTGACTCTGAGACTCATTGCACCATCTGCATGGAAGCCTTTATGCTCAGTTGGGTGGAGGAATTGTACATGAAGTGATGGAGATGAAATGGGGGTTGGGGGGGAGGGGGGGGGGGGAGAGGAAGTGAGGGAGAAAAGGAAAAAAAATTAGACATTTTGATAATTTTAACAAAAATTTCTCTATAAACAAATTATACAACTTATATTTCAAAAATCTATTTCATTATTTTTGATAACTTCTTAATATAATTTGGAAACACATCCACTTTTTTTTACTTTAATTAACTTTAATCCACTTTTTTTAAAAAAATTCAACTACTAATTTGTAAAAGTTTTCCAAATACCCCCTACTTCTTCGTCAAGCTTCCCGAGTCTCCGCTGTCTAAAGTCCACAAAATTCCCTTTTTGGGCCTCCACCTTAAAGGCCGCTGGATCTGGGGGCTATGCCACTGTGCAATCCAAATCCATTAGACCTTGTGTCAGCCCTATGCAAGATCCACTACTCCATTAGTCCAGTCTACGGAACCATTTTGGGCCTCCAATTGTTGGACCAAACTGATCCCCTCTTGCCCCACGGTGTGGTCCACGTTACTTCATTCAAACTAGTCCCATTCTCTAGGTCC
This sequence comes from Thlaspi arvense, assembly GCA_911865555.2. Classification (NCBI taxonomy): domain Eukaryota; kingdom Viridiplantae; phylum Streptophyta; class Magnoliopsida; order Brassicales; family Brassicaceae; genus Thlaspi; species Thlaspi arvense. The sequence goes on along the minus strand of CAJVSB020000026.1, from coordinate 15,948 downwards.
ACCCTTGGAGCCCTCACAATTCCTCTTCCCTCAGTTTTTTCCTTCCCTGATTGCCACGCATCACTCCTGTCACTAGCCTCGGTTCCAAACTGATGGTCCTTGTTCTTTCAAGGACTAAGAGAGTTGGAGTAGGGTCAATACATTTTAGTTTTTTTTTAATTTTTTTCATAAAATTATATCGTATTAATTATTTTAATATTTTTAGTATTTAAATTAAAAATTATACTTTTTGATACCTGTATTATTATTTCGATTTTATTCATTTTGGTATAATTTAGTATAGTTTTTATAATTTTTTTAATTATATTAAAATATTTAAGTAAATTAATAAAAATTTTACAAAATTACACAAAAAATATTCTTTTAGTATATAACCAATATGAAAAAATTAAATTATTTCAAAATTATATAATGTTAATAATTTCCTACATTTAAATATTTAATTTCAAAATTTTCATTAATAACCATCTATAACTTCATATTCTTGATCTCACAATATATTAGAAACAAATTAAAAATCATATGAATATAATGAAAAAGTCAATTTTGTTTAATCTAATTTAATATAATATGAAACTTTTAATCAATTTAATTAAAAATTTACTATTATTAAATGATTTAATTAACTTACATATAATATAAATATTTTAATTAATAACTTATAATCCAATTGTTTGAAATTTAATAATTTTATATATAAATATAAATAATTTATTAAATTATTTTGCATAATATATTAGTATGGTACGATTTAAACTTTAATTTTATTTTTCTTTAAATATGCATTTATTATTTTACACTTATTTTTTATTAATAGTTAAAATATAAAATTCAATAATTTCTATTTAAAATTTAAAATTTAATTATCAATTATTTGTATTTATTGGAAATAGTAATTTTTTAAACTTAAAGTTTTTGATGGAAGAAGAAAGTTCAATATTTAGTTCAAATTTCATTACATGTAATTTTTTTTTATTTAATCTTTTTCTAGAATTACTTTTTAGATCTGTTAAGTGAGACTTTTTTTTATTTATAATAAAAAAGCGTATTTAAGAAATTCTTTTTTTAAGTTAAGGTTTATTATGTGTTAGGTAATTTATGAAATTTAAATTAGATAATAAATTGGTAAATGATTTATTATATTATAACATAAATTAGATAATAAAAGAAAAAATAAAAAAAGAATAATCTCATTCTTTAATAGATGTATAAGTTAATAAAAGTTGTAAAAGTATAAAAAAACATATATTAAAATCTTTTTTACATTTCAATTCATAATATTTATACTTATTTTTCATATAAGTTCTTAATCCTTTAATTTATTTAATTTACTATTAAATTATAATTAATACTTTAAAAATTTAATAATTTTTATATGATATAAATAATTTAATAAATTATTATATATAATATTCGATTTAGTACATTTTTTTATTAGTTTTGAATTTATAAAATTAAAACTGTACAAAAACATATAGTACAGTATTACCTAATATCATAACTTATAAATTTTTTTAAAAAATATAACTTTCAATTCGGTACGATTTTAAAAATCATAAACACCCCTAGTTAGAGGTCAGGATCTTCTATTTTATTAAGAATTAATAGTTTACTTGAATTTCAATGGCAGAAAATGATGATTCATATTAGGCGTGACTCCATCCAAAACTCTCTTTTAAACCGCCTTTTAGGAATGGGCCTTCCCTCCTATTAACCTGAGGCCTCTTCTAAAGTTGGATTAATTCGGATCACTCCGTGCTAACTAGTTTTTTTTTTTTTTTAAGACTTTTGCCCCCTCTTGTACGCCAAAAAAAAAAAACTGCAAATTTCTCCATCTTGGTCGCAGGCTCCACCCTTGGCCATGCTGCTCTCTTCATTATTTGCAGAAGTGCTTTTTTTTTTTTTTTTTTTTTCTTTCCGGATTGTGCTGTTCACCGACTAGAATACAATTAATGAGGATTTGGGCCACAAAAAATTCTGGGCTCGCAGGCCTCCTTAGCGAATGACCGAATCTGAAAGCCCATCAACTTAATTTCTTTACAATTTCTCTTAATTTCACCGTGTAATTACCAATTAGAAATTTCTCCATTGTTTCTTGGCATTCGCACTATCATTTACGAACAACTTACCCTTGGTTTCTGAGCAAATTCTTCGCAAAATGGTAGCAAGAATGTTCCCCTAAAATTCTCAAAAGAGATGCAATTGGAACCGCCGTTCTCTTCCCTCTCTCTCTGCTATATATAGAGCACAGAGTCACGCACAAGACACCTAAACAATTTGCCCTCTAATATGACTCCTCTTGTCCTTATTCTAACCGTTCTGTGTGCAACCGCCCTTCTTTATGGGTTCCAGTTCCCTCTGAAGCTACCAACATCCATCCTGAAAAAGAGCCAGCCAATATGAAAGTGAAAATATTCGTTTTCAGTCTCTGTACAAGAAACCTTATACTCCTCCTGGACCAAACCCGATCCACCACAGCACCGTTCCTACGAAGAGGCCACCCAAATCCACCGCTCCGAAAGGTTTCGGCGCGCCGGCTAATCAACGTATGCAACTTGCTCCACCGCTCCTCCCATTCATGTCTAGCCTCAAATTTATTTGGGTAGGAGTCTCTCCATTCCTGGTACGTCAAAGCCTGTTGGATTGACGAATTAGGCGTTTTTACATCCCAAGAATGCGCCAAGATGCAATGATCCATCACACTGTCATCACCCAATATGCCATATGATTTAGTCCTGTGATAATTGGAATTCTTTGAAATGGATGTGAAATAAATATGTTGTGTTTGATTTGTGACTAATAAATAAGCAATTTTCAGGTGCGCTTTACTGGAAGTTTAAATGGAGTGATAACGTGGAAGAATTGTGAAGATGATCCAGGAAGGGAGAAAGCGATTCCCAGTTATTTATTTGTTTGTTTATTTACCAGTACAGCGTGGTGGGAGAATATTAAGGCTTAAGAAAGCATGTTGAGGTAGAAGATATGTTTACTATTAATCCACGTAATTAGTGGATAATCGATCTAGTCTGCTAAGGATGTAGTTTGCACTTGGACCGAATCTAGAATCTAGAATCTATTAACAAGATGCAATCCCATTGCAAGCCAGTATTATCTTTAGAAATACAGGAAACACATGGTTAAATCCGAATTGGATCCCGGCTATTAATACTCGTTTTTATTTTCCACTAAATTTATTCAACAACAACCTTGGAGTGGGATCCACGTCTGACCTAACTTGATCGAGACCGGACTTGAATTCTACCAGATTCAGATTGAACCCATGAATTTGGCTTTTAACGGGTCATATGAATTTAGATGGTGACTTCAAATCCAGATTGAGCCCACAAAGGGTCATATCCGAATTGAAACATTGTTTATAAGGCTAAAATATTAAATAAATGGCCTATCTCCAAAATTAAGAAACGTGGACGGCATGATTTTATCTATTTTTGGTCCTCTGAATAAATGATATGTCGCAATTTATGAGCCACAATTTCCTAAATGCCATCCAATTGAAGCAAATTATATCAAACACCAACCAAATCATTTACAGATGAGAATAGTAATGAATCCCATAAAAGATATCTAGTTGTTTACTGATAAACAAAACAGCACTTAATCATAAATGAGATCAACACAACATCCTCCGCTGCCCATATAGAGAAAATAAACTTCAAGAAATGTCTTCTTGAATTTAACAGAAGTAAACTGAGCCATACATATGGTGAGAAAACACTGAATTGAAGCAAAAACAGAAGCCATATCCATCCATAAACTATTCCGTTTTTACCCAGGAACGTATACAATAGCCCTATCTCTTATGAAATACTACATAGTAAATGATACAAAGGATGCATAAAAAAACTAACCTTACAATTTCAACTTCAAATCTGCATCATCTTGAAAAGAGCAGAAACCAGTTTTTCCTTCAAATGCTCAACAGCGCCACTTTGAGTCCGGAGAGAGAAAGTATGAACAATCTCGCCACTGTCTGTTGTTGAAACCTTAGACTCTTGTGCTATGAGTTGATGTTCCCTAAATGTCTTTATAACCCTAGAAACGGGGTGAGTGTCCAACGTGCAGCTCCCTCACAACGGCATCTTCATGCCTTGCCTGAAAATCAATTTCTGTACAGCCAATTGTTTTTGCTTATTGCCAACCATGTCCTTTTCAGTTTCCAAGATCCTTATCTTCCTCTCGAGCTCAGTGATGTATGTAATAGCATCACCAAGGAGAGAGGCCTTGTCCATCTTTGAAATATTAGGAACAACCGCTCTTAGTGCATAAAATCTCTGGTTAAGCTTCTCTCTTCTCTGCCTTTCTGCTTCAACATGGTTCAGAGGCTCCTCTCTCCCATTGGCAGGCTTTCTTCCTCTCTTCTGGGTTTACGATCATCAGGTGAAATCAAAAGGTCCTCCTGACCAGGTGAAGCCAAACCCCCACCAATCACTTGGTTAAATAGTTTTGCTTCACCATCATCACTTCGAGGCCCATTAGAAGAGTTCCCAAAAACTTGCTTATGTCCTACAGCCTGAACTTCATAAGACTCTGATGCATATCCCGAGTCATCTTCCACTTTGGGGGAGAAACTTATGGTCATGGGCCGTGACTTTGCACTGCCAAGACTAAGTTCATGCCCGAATATCTTCGGCAACACCTTCGCCTGTAAGGGCAGAGGCCCAGCAAATGCAGTTTTGACAGTCTGAATTAGGCTTTGATCTTCGGCTATAGGCTTAACAGAGCCAATTTCCACCACTCCTGATTTTAGGGAATCAAAGCCACCGTCTCAAATCGAGCCAATTTTGCTAAATATGATCTCGATTGGTAATGCTCCGAACAACCCTTGGCATCTGAAACCAGATAACCCTACCAGTGTTAAATGATTGTGAAGGGCTGGAGGGCTTGTCAAACGGGAAAGAATAGTACATTGACGTGAGATAGAACATCTCCACATCAGAAACCAAATCCAATTTTGCCGCAAAGTTACCTTCCTCTGACCCTCCAAAGCAAGCATACAGCTTCCGCAACGCCCTCTTTTTCCTATCCCCTTCCTCTAATTTCTGATCCTCACCTCACCCCCTTGGGCTCTCTGCAATGTCCATCACCCCAAATCAAGGCTGAATTTCCCGATTTTGACTTTGAGACCTGCCAGAAAATGGCATAGGTCCAATCTGACCCATCAACCACCTTGCACAGAGCTTGCTGGACGCCCAAATCCCCTGATGCCGCAGGCACAAACTCTGACAAGACGTTTCCTGAAGCTGAAGCCACCAAGAACTCAAAGGCCTCGCTGCCCAGAACAGATTCACCAGCCCCTTGTCTCTTCATTCAACCAAAACTTCTCCCCCATCTCTCTAAGACAATTTAACAAACACCTTAAAGCCAAACTAGAACTAGAAGGTCCCGACCATAATCTTGAAATTTATGACCCTGGACTAGTTGTTCACATGAAAAAGCATCAGAACTGGCTAGATGCAATCAACAATCACATGTACATCTACGCGGATGTGCATGTATATTATACAAAAAGCAGGCAAAACTACAACAAACTCAAAGCCCTATAATAACTTGAAATTTATTAAATCTAATCATTCACATGAAAAGGCGCCGGAACCAGCTCGACACAATCAACAATCGCACGTATATCTATGAGAGGTTTTGTGTGTATCACATGAAAGACACAGAAAAACTGCGATTAAAAAGGAAATAAGAGCCACCTCAAGAAGTCATGGATCACCCGCAACTGCAATTTGGGGAGAGATCAACATGTTTCATGTGAATTCAGTAGTAGACTCGTGGTGGGTTCCGGTGTAGAGAGTAGATCTGAACTGTTTAGGGTTTCTTTGGTAACGATTCCACAGACACACTGCATCAAGTCTCCTTTGTGGACCAAAACCCAGCAAATATCCTTTTCATACGCTTTTACTTTTGAGTGATGATATCGTGAGTCCCGGCTCGCCAAGATCCTGTCCGCAAAACCGTCCGATTTGCATACGCGGTTGAACGGTTAGTTTGAGATCTTGTAGGCAGCTCGAAGTTAGTTACTTCATCATTTTGACAACCTTCGGACAGGAACATGCTTCACAGGATTGTACCACGAGTCTATCAGCACACTATGATTGTAGACTTGACTTTACTTTCAGTTAAAATTCAATTAGTCATGAATTGATATTAATTAATTACAATATTTTTAAAATATTAATTATAATCATCTCTTTTTTTAATTGATAACGTTAATTAAGTTTTAAAAATATTTACAAACTAATACTTTTTGAATTGGTAATTAAAAATTATTAACCTTTAGCAACAGTTTAAAATATGAGATGATCGGTCTTTTAAATTTTTAAAAGTTAAAAATATTCGTTAAATCGAAATTTGTTCTAAACTTCAATTTACTTTCGTGACTTTCGTGACTTAATCCTTAAATGTTTTTTTCAAACCAAAAAAACAAATCTTAAATTTTAAAATGCGTCCAGCCAAACACTCCGTTGCTCGAAATAGAAGCCCAGTACTTCAGTGCAACTACGGTCCTCTGATTAGGGCCTAGCCCAAATATTTTTCCGATGAAGAAAGCCCAAAATGGTTCGTCTCCTTTTCGGTATAATAGTAGGTGAAGTCCACGCACGGCGAAAAAATAGCAAGACGATGGCCCACGTAAGAACTCCAACTTATGAGCGCGATCATAAATAAATAAATAGAAAATAATATATATATACATATATATATATATAAGAAGTGATTAATTGACATTAAGTGTAAATATAAAAGATTTATACCATATTTTACACTATTGATTTGATTCAAATACACGATATAAATTAATTACAGTTATCTTTTATTAACTTCCAGCAATTAATTTGCATTTAAATCAACTGTAATTAATTTACACAATTGATTTGGTCAAAATCAACGGTGTAAGATATGGTGTAAATCTTTACACTTACACTTGATGTCAATTAATCCCTCCTATATATATATATATATATATATATGTTTAAATAAGACAATCATTCCACGCTGGGAGGTTGATGTAGTGCACCTTTCCAATAATTTATTGCTATTTATACAATTAATCCATTGTATATTTGCACCTCAACCCTTATTACATTCATAATTTGTTGGTAGTACATAAAATTTTATTTCTTTTCTTAACCTTGAAGAAATCTTGCCATGTATTTTAATCGACCCAGTTTGGATCATCTCATCGGTGAGTTTAATAATACAACTTAGGCTGTAGGAATGACACAATTAATAGTTACAAGACCCTGACAATCAAAAAATAATTATATTAAATATTACGTGTTTTGATTAAAAAAGCAACTGTTGCAATTTAAACTTTTTCTTAATGTGTTGTTTGTTTTAAAAGTCAATACTTTTAACCCTTTTCATTTTGATGTATCAATTCCATTTAACATAAAATAATTAGAGTTTACCAAGAAATGCTAGTCAAGACAATAAACATTTTTCACTTCGATGATAGTAAAAATACAAGTTCGATTCTCTTAAGAAAAACGTATTTGTTATAAAAAGTTTTGATAATTTACTATTATTGTTTGAAGGAAATTAATTTTATGTTAAAATTGATGTGAGGATGCCATTCGTTTTAAAAAAAAATAGTAATAATATAAATAATAACTTTTTTTAAATAATTAAATGCACAGAAGTGTCCATTTTTTTAAATTCTAATAGCAAGAGTTGATAGGTGTGTCATGCTCTGCTTTAAACTGCACATACAACGACGTTCAGAAGTGGGATAGGAGGTGGCATAACCTAGCACTTAGATAAAAGTTAGGGCTAAAGCCAATTGAAGTAGTGGTGAACTAGTCACCAAAGGAATTTATTGGATAGGTTTATGGGCCGTGATTAGGATCCGGGTTGAACTAATTGGTTTATTAGATTTGATAAATTCAGCATCTAAAAAATATTTTCATAATTTATATATTTATTATATATTTTGTTTAATTTTGTATAAAAATTTATTAAATAAGATATAATACTTTAAAATATTATATATTAAAATATTTTATTTGAACATAATTCTATCTTATTTTATCTAATTTGGTGACATTCATTTGAATTACTAAAATATGATAATATAAATTTATTTTATTTAATTACATGTTCTATACGCATGTAACAAATTTGAAGAAAAAACTTTTTATACGGAAAGGATAATGTTTATAAGAACGAAAAGGTGTAATAATTTTTCTTAAGTATTTTTAGATAACTATATTTTTTATTGGACTAAAATGCCTGTACTATTTATGGGTAAAAAAACTAAAATATGCCCAATAGCCAAGGTGACGTCTTTCTAGCCAAAACCCAAAGCTGCTAAGCTGACCGCTAGCATTCGAGAAATGCCAGGAGAGGAGGAGGAAGAACAGGCAATCAAACATAGAATTTGACCGCTGTAGTCCAATTAGTCCATTTGCTCTAATTTGCAATAAGGAGAGAGAAGAGAAAAGAGAATAGAGGAGACGAGAGGAGAGGAGGAAGATTAGCTAGCCAGACATGGAGAAGAGAGGAGAGGAGCAGTAAGAACAGCCGGACGGACATGGCATCTGACCATCGTTGTCCAATTTGTCCATTGGCTATAGATTTTGAAGATCATCCGTTTGCTACAGATCTGATATGCAAAGAGGAGAGAGAGAGAGAAGAGAGGAGAGGAGTAGGAAGAGGAAGAACTACCAAGCGGACATGGCATTCAACCATCGTTGTCCGATTCGTTCATTTGCTTCAGATTTGAAGATCATTCATTTACTATAGATCAAAATTTGCAAAGAGGAGAGAAAGAATAGAGAGCAGAGGAGGAAGAAGAACAGCCAACTGGACATGGCATCCAACAACCGTTATCCAATTTGTCCATTAGCTATAAATCTGAAGATTGTCCGAGAGAAAAGAGGAGAGGAGAAAGATTTGGGCTAAACATTAATTCGACCGAAGAAGGAAAAACAGAGAAAGATCCATCGATGCTACAGTTCTTGATGCCCAACACCAGATTCCGACTACCGTTCAGTACTTTCGACTAGTAGGAAGAATATTTTAGTCATTTTAATTTTGATTCTTTCTTATTAAAATAATAAAAATTAAACTAAGAATAAGATTAAAATATTTCCAAATAAAATAATTATATTCTATTTTATTATAATCTTATCTCCCAAATCCACACAATTTATGATGTATCTATATAACCCCTAAATGTAGTACAATATGAAAGCAACATAAATAAATAATTTGTTTAAAAAAATTAAATATCTAAATTTTCGTACTGCCAAACAAACACGCAATGAGCGTGCAACTAGTACACTATTTCGATTAAACTGCACGAGAATGGAGATTGGAGAGAAGAACACGACATTTTAATAATTAAATTACTTCTGTGGGACAGTCACATCTTGGGCTCCAACTAAATTTTTTTTTTTTGTAAATAAATCAATAATATACAAGGTTACAAAAAACGTGTGGGTGATGAGATTGAATCCAACAGTCAGAGCCTCTAGAGGCTGTTGGATCAGCATTCAATAGCTACTCACACAGTATCGAACGGCTGCCAAAACCTCTGGTTCAGTACTTTCAGCCCCTGCATCAAGTACTGATGCGGAGTTATTCGATGCTCTGCGCTGCAGGAGTTATTTGATGACGTGGGTGGTGATATTCAGCCAACTTAATGCTCATTTGTGAGGTGAATGACACATGATGAGTGTAATTTATGTTTTATTTTAATATTTAATATATTAAATAAAAATTTTAAATAAGATATATTATTTAATAAATGTTACCAAATTATAGGAAAGAGAGGTTATTTAATTTTTTATCTAATATTATCTATATTATTTATAGGCAACTATCACCGTTGTTCACTTGCCACAGCTAATTCTTGTTGTTCATTACCATCTATTATTCGGAGTTATTACCATGAACCCAGCACGAACATAGTTTAGCTATTGCTTTGTCGTCTATCTTTTGCTATTGTCAAATATTATCATCTACCATGTGTTAATCACTGACAGCCACTCTCTCTTGCCGAGAACAAAAATAATATTTTACTAATTAACTTATTTATTTGATATTTTATTTAAATTTAATAAATAAAATATAATAATTTAAAATATTATATTATTAAAATACTTTACCAAATATATTATTTTATCCTATATTATTTAAATCCACTAATCAAACGAGCTCCTTAACTGTGCAGTGGCAATTCCCATAACACTGATTTCATCGACTTAGATTTTTTTCTAAATTTGTATATTATTAGTTTCCACGCTTCATATAGTTAAAGGAACAAGAACAAATATTTTAAAAATAAAAATACAATTGTGGGTCCCACCCAACACTAATCCGTCCAATTATCTCAATTATTTCATTTTCCATTTTTCTATTTCAAAACTTCTGATCTTGTGTAAAGTTGTATTTAATAACAATTCATCCCACCTGACTTCTCAGACACCCTTATGCACCCAAGTTTTTAAATGAGGCAAAAGAGTTTTCTGCAAGCAACACAACATTATTTATTCAAAGAAAGTCTAATAGACTTCCTCGGGAGTATCAAGCCATTGTGCACCTATTTTATGTAACGTGTTGGCTGATAGCATCTACATTTTGTATAAATTATCTCAACTTGTTCGCTCCTTGCATCCCTTCCAAGCCGATTCAGCCATGTTCGACCTTGAGCTCTCAACTTCTCTGCTATTTTACACTCTTCTTCCTTTGCTTTTTTTCTTCATCTTCAACCTCAAATCCATTCTCACAGGCCTTTTTCCATCCAAGTCCTCTAAACTCCCCAGATCGTACCCTATTGTCGGCTCCTTCTTCGCAATCTATGCGAACCGGGACCGCCCCATCCAGTGGACGTCCGACGTGCTCTTGAGCTCGCCGACAGCGACCTTCGTCCTCCACCGGCCACTGGGTCGCCGGCAGGTCTTCACGGCGAACCCCTCCAACGTCCAACATATTCTCAAGTCTCATTTTCACGTGTACCAGAAGGGCCCCATCTCTCTGACTGTTCTCCAGGATTTGCTGGGCGACGGCATCTTCAACACCAATGGCGAGAACTGGAAGTTCCAGAGGCAGGTCTCGAGCCATGAGTTTAATACTAAGTCGTTGCGTCATTTCGTCGAACATGTGGTGGACGCTGAGCTCACCGGCCGATTAATCCCGATCTTCTGCGCCGCCGCGAAGTACGGGACTGTGCTCGATCTTCAGGTTGGGGTATACGTGATTCAATTTGATTTCTTTTCTTATTAAATTGTGAGTCAAAAGTACAGTAGTGAATTAGAGAAACTCTTATCCCATTCCAATCCACATGATTTTTTTTTGTCCAATTTGGGTTGGTTATTTGGAGAAAAATTTTACGTTGTACCGGGCATAACCTAATAATTATACTGAGGCAATAGAATGATGCCACGCGTACCGAGATGATTAGTAAATGAACACATGGCTTCATTGTATTGGCTCGGGTATAAACTATTAGGATTGCCCAGTGTTATGCCTGGCACAAGGTAGAACTTTTTGTTATTATTGTATTCACAACTAAACCAAATTGGTTGGACTGATTAAACACCGATCAAAATTAAAAAAATTAGTTTAATTCAATTTAGTTGTTAATTTTTTAAAAAATAATTGAACCAACTTCAATTAATTATATATTAATTTTTATTTTATTTAATATTATTAAATAATATATATTATTTAATATATAATAATTTATTTAATAACACACATACATACATATGTATAAAGTTAAAAATAAAAAATAAAATTCTACCTAATCTCTCATTCTTATATACTATTTTTATGGATTTTTAATTATATTTTAAATATTTGATATTAAAATCTGTTGACATTGGAGAAAATGAGATTAATTTTGTAGTATCTTTAATAAACTTTTTTCTTTGTGCAATTAATAGAATTTTATGGAAATTATCTTAAAAACATATTTAAAATCAATCTAGTCAAATTAAACTAAATTGATAAAAATCATGTTTAGTTTTATTCAATTTTAAGATATTTTAAAACTGATTATATTCAAAATTGTTGAAAATTGATATATTTGATTTAATTTGAACAATGGCTAAAATCAAAACAAAAACACTCCTTTAAAAGTAACCATAAATAATAAATAAATTTAATATTTTACTTATAAATAAATTTATTAGCTCATATCTGATGACCTATATTAAAATAAAGGTATTCAACAAATCAAATTAAACCATTTAAACCATTGAAATTGTAATTTAATTTAGTTTGACTTGCTTTAAAAAGAATTTTTTTTATACGATTTGGTTTGATATTTAATATATAGATAAACTATATAAACAGAATCAAATTATATAATTTATATATATGTATATAATTTTATCTCTCTATATATAGTATTTTTTATTATTTGATTATATATTTATTTCTTTTATTTTCTTTTTATTTATATGTATTATAATAATTGTTTTTTTTTTTATAATTTATAATTTTTATTAATATAAGTGAAATTCTATAAAATAGTATAAATATATTTATTGTATAATATATAATTATTATAGTTAATTAATAAATAATAATTTTTTTAATTTAACACATGTTGAAAAAAATGAATGACCAAATTGTAATTTAGGAAAAATTCTATTTAAATTTTTAAATGTAGTTAATTTAATTTTTTTATTTTATAAATTACAAATTACGATTTTAAATAGAATTAAATTGTAAATCGTGATTCGGTTTGATTTTATAAAAATTATAAATTATAAAATAAAATATAATTTAATTAAATTTGAGTATTAAACTAAACCATAAATACTCCTATATTAAAAATATAAGGTATTAAACATTTATAATCACAAATCTCAAATTAAAACTATATCTTAATATTAATTTCTAAAATTAATTAACGAAAAGAGACTCTTCTAATTTATTTTTTTTTTACCATCAACTATTAAAACTAAAAAAAGCAATCAATCTTTATAACACTAAAACTTAAATCAATCCAACTTGTGATTTTAAAAATTTTCAAGCCCAGCACATGACATTTATACAAATAAACATAATCAAACAATATGTTTGGTTCGATTTTTTGCTTTGGTTGATTTTTTTAAGCACCGCCTTCTTCAGGACATTTTTGCAGAGATTCGCGTTCGACAACGTTTGCAAGATCGCATTCGGGTACGACGCAGAATATTTGTCGCCGTCCCTACCTGAAACAAAGTTCGCAGTGGCTTTCGAAACTGCGGCTCAGCTCACTAGCCGGAGGTTCGAGTCCTTTCATCCCCTGTTGTGGAAAACAAAGCGAGTTCTCCAAATCGGGTCCGAAAAACAGCTCCGAATCGTGGTCAATGAAGTTCGCGATTTCGCGAAACAAATTGTGAGAGAAAAAAAGGAGCTCGCTGAAAACTCAAGTCTTGAATCGGCTGATCTGTTGTCACGGTTCTTGTGTTCTGGGCATTCGGATGAAAATCTCATCACCGACATAGTCATCAGCTTCATATTGGCGGGTCGCGATACGACGTCGGAGCTTTGGCTTGGTTCTTCTGGCTGGTCTCGAGACACCCAGACGTGGAGAAGGAAATTTTGAGAGAGGTTAATGAAAAATCAGAAAACTGCGATCTACGAGGAAGTGAGGGACATGCCCTATACGCATGCATCTCTGAGCGAGACCATGAGGCTCTACCCACCGGTGCCGGTGGACGGAAAACAAACCACGAAAGACGACGTCCTGCCGGACGGTACGGCTGTGAAGAAGGAACGAGGGTGAGTTACCATCCGTACGCGATGGGGAGGATGGAGAGGCTGTGGGGGAAGGACTGGCCGGATTTCCGGCCGGAGCGCTGGCTGAAGAGGGAGTCCGGCGGCGGAAAGTGGAGATATATAGCGGCGGACCCATACGAGTACCCGGTGTTCCAGGCGGGTCCCAGGATCTGTCTGGGGAAGGAGATGGCGTACTTGCAGATGAAGAGGGGTTGCCGCCGGCGTGCTCCGGAGGTTCGGGTGGTGCCGACATTGCCGGATGGTGAGGAGCCTGTTTACATATCCTATTTTACGGCGAAGATGAAAGGTACCTTTCCAGTGAGGATCGAGGAAAGGTCCAAGCACATCCAACGCCGGTAACTGCTGAGCATTTTCTTTTTAATATATATATATATATATATATATATGATTAAACAATTTAGAGAAAAGACTAAACGAAACAGTGGCTTGTGAGGTGTGCCTCCGTCTAGTGGCTTTATAATGTAATATTGGTTTCGCCCCTTTATTTTACAATTGAAACAGGGACAGTTGAGAGCAATTAGAGGCTCTAGAATGAAGAATATGTTTTAAAAAATTATATGTAAAAAATACTTATTTTTTCAAATTTATTTAAATAATATTTAACTCTATTCAGATTATAAAAATATTTTTTTAATTAACTGTTAATTATTTATTATTTAACATTTTATTAAAAAAATGTAAGAGTAGTATAATTTTATTTATTTTTAATTATTATTTTATTAAAAATAAAAAATTTTATTTATTTGAAAAAAATTATTTTTAATTTCAAAAATATAAAATCTAATTTTTAGTAAATTAAATTTATTATTTTTTAATTTTAAATATATTTTATTTTATTTCTCAGCTTTATTTAAACGTTAAAATAAGAATTATTAAGTGTTATTTAATTTAGAAAAGGTTGAGTATAATTTACAAAAATAAAATAAAAATTATTTTAAAATTAAAAATAATGAATTTAATAATTAAATTGAAATTTTTATTTTTTAGTTAAAAAATAATAAAATTAAAAATAATTTTTAAGTAAATTAAATAATATTTTAATTTTTGATCAGATGTATAATTAAAAATATGTAAAATTAGATTATTCTCATGTATTTTTAACAAAACTTTAAACAATCTTAATCAACAATTATTAAAAAGGAGAAAATATTTTTATAATAAAAATAGTATTAAGTATTATTTAAACAATTTAAAAGGAATGAGTTTTTTATCTATAAATTATTTAAAATAATATTTAATCAACCTGAAATTTTAAATTTATTCAGAAGAAAAAAATTAACTCTAGAAAATGGCAAAGTCTCCGATACATGCTCAAAAAGGGTGTTTTCAAACCTTTCCACGTTGACCAAATTATTTTGTTCACCTGGATTACTCTAGGCCACATAGACAAATTATTATTGACCACGTGGATTATCCCAAGGACTAAAATGTAAATATTGCACTGTTGGTCGTCTTCTCCCCTCGCAAAAAACCTCGCCGCCACACGCCATTCGCCGCCGCATGCCGTTCGCCGCCAGCCTGCATGTCGTTCGCCACCATCCCGTATAAATACTAGATGGACCTAACGGGGTACCCGCAAATCTTCATTAGCGGACTGGTAGTCGGGGTCTGGTATGCAAGTCGGGTGGTGCTTGGATCCGAGTTAGTTCCGTCAAACTGGTGTAGTCGAGCTATCTTCTTCTGCTTCGGCGTAGGTTCGATTAATATGCTATTTGACGGAGGTTCTGGAACAACAACTCATAGTGCTCGGATCTGAAGCTCAAACAGTTCGGCGTTGATGGAAGTTGGATCTGGAAATTTGGAGAGCAATCGGTATGGTAAACAGGAACTCGATCGGTCTGCAATGTATTCTTCTAGTTCGGCCTTTTGTGATTTTTCTCCTCCAGTTTAAATATGCAGATCTGGGTTTTCACAGTAATCTACTGTGTTCTTCGTTTGCAATCGGAAGGAGAAGATCGTCTTTTTCGCGACTTGAAGGGATCAGGTTGCTACTTTGGATTGAGTCGCCATAAGTTGACGGCGTGCAGCTAGTGGTCTGCGGTGAACAGCGTGTGGCGGGAATGGCTTCTGCGAGGAGGAAGATGACCAACAGTGCAATATTTACGCTTTGGTCCCTCGAAGTATTTGTTTTTATTTTGATCCCTCGAAATATTTATACTTTGGTCTCTAAAACAATCCACGTGGCCA